>VYZX01021510.1:4601-38443 GCA_013401335.1 Brachypteracias leptosomus | reverse complement strand
AGGCTGGGGGGGGGGGGGGGAAAGAGGAGCCCTGGGCGCATGCGCCGCCTGGGGGCCGCCGCCGGAGCCGCTTTGCGCGTGCGCGCTCGGGAACCGTCCCAGTGCTACCGAAGAGACCGCGGGGAGGGGGCGGATGGCAGCGCACGCGCTCAGCGTTCCCGCGGCCTCTCCCCGCCGGCGGCCCCGCCCCCGGCTGCCCGGGGTTGCCGTGGTGACTCGGCCTGCGCTGGGCCCAGCCTGCAGACGTCTCGCAAGCTCACCGCTGAGCCTGCGGCAGGCTGGGAGGGGAGCCCTGTGAAGCTCAGCCTCGCACTTACCTCACCGGTGCCCGGGATGATGTGCGTGGGGCGTTGCGTCTCTGCCCGGGACGCTGCGGCACGCCGAGGCCGCGCTGGGCTCCGGGGGGCTCCGGTGGGCTCCGGTGGGCTTCTGGCCCCGGACTCCAAACGGGCTGAGGGATTGCGTGGTTTAAGTTACCTGTTCTCGCTGAGGGAAGTCGGTGTCTAAGTAGCTGTTCTACAAAACCCGAGGCACTGAACATGCTGTGAATAATTATCATAATGCCTCCAAAACATGAGCAGGGAGACTTAAAAGGGAGCGTGTGATAATTAATTAATACGTTGGTGCTCAGTGGTTGCATCTGTTCTCAAAACCACGTTTTGCATATGGAGCATGCAGCCTGTTGTGTGAATCATGCTTGACTGCTAACAGGCAGCTGCTCTTCCTAACCCCCTCTGGCAAGCATCATCCTGAACACCTTGGAGCTAGAGACGCTCTGCTGTGGCTGTACCAGTCTGACAACAGCATGAAATTGGACTGTTTCATAGAACCATTGAATCATGCTTCTATGGTGGAAAGATGCAAAAGACCTCCAGGATCATCAAGTCCAACCTTTATCCAACACCTCCCTGACCCCTAGACCATGTCTCGAAGTGCCACATCTGTTTATTTTTTGAACACTTGCAGGGGTGGTGACTCCACGACTTCCCTGGGCAGCCTGTTTCAGTGCCTGACCACTCTTTCAGTAAAGAACTTCTTCCTAATATCCAGTCTAAACCTCCCCTGTTTAAGCCAGCAATGCTCTTACTAACAAGGGGGCACTCCACCATAGAGCCAAAGAAGATTCATAATGGGGAGTGGTGATGCCATACGGCTCAAGATTTTTCTGTGTTTTCTTTGTATTTCTGAACCACAGAAATGTTAAATATGTACGGCTTTGCAGATTTTGTCAGGGATTACATGGTATTTAATTGAAATAGCTAGAATGTTACTTGCAAGGAAATAAAAATCCATGGCCTTTCAAGTTGGATTAATCACTGATTTCACTTATAAACTGGGAAGTTTTGGAACACGTGATTTTGTCCTTGTTCCTTTTCCTAATGTCACTAAAGAAAAAGAAAAGAACTGTGAAAGACAAACTGTCAAGAGCCCTTGCATTGTTTTGTAAGTGCTCTCACTACATGCATAAATACAAATTTTTCTGTGCTTAATTTTAAGTCTGCAGAAATTATATGTGAGTTTGGATTTTTTTAATAAGCTAAATCAAATTTCTTCCTTTTTTAGGGGCACTAAACATAAGTTAATAAGTCTGGTTAAAACATATTTAAAATTCTGGATGCTTACTTAGATAATGAGTATGCATCAAGGATCCAGGTTGTGGTCATATTTTTTAAAACGTTGCAGGACACTTGCCAATTTGTACTCACTAGCCTGTAAATCCAGTCTTTCAATTTTGCCAACAATTTGGCCATCTTATCCTTACTGCTATGTCATCACTGAAACAGAAAATCTTTCACACTTTCCTCTTTCTCTACAAGTTTTGTTACCTGAAGTCCATGGCTTAGTCAGACATTTCTCCTCTTTTATCTGATACCTGCCCTTTCTAGAGTCACACTCATCAGTTGTCTTCTGACCCAAATTCTGAATGGTTTTGTCTGCTTAGTGACTAATACTGGATGTCTCAGGCATGCATCCAGAAATAAAAACTCCTTCCTAATACCATTTTCTAATTGTGGGATGCTGTCATATGTGCCTTAAAAGCTGCATGCACTGCCTTAGCCCTCTTCCTTTTTCTGAGCTTGGTTCAACTCCCAGAAGTCTATTTGCATGTAAGAACTTTGGTATGATGACACATCAATCAGAAAGAAAAAGTGAAAGAAATTCAGTGAATAAACACTAAAAACAAAGAAATTTCTTAAAGAGAATTTTTTATCCTCAAAGCAGTGTAAAGTTATAGCTACTTGAAAAGAAATGCAGTACTAAACAAAGTGTGTGAGATCTGGGTTTGATTATAATCCTTGAACTAGGAACTGCTTTTACACATCTCTCTGCTTACCTTTTCTGTCTTGTGAGCAGTAGTAGAATCATTCTCCATTTGTGGAAAGGATCTCCTCTTTGTACTGTCTTTAATCATACCAGCCAAAGCTCTAGGCCAGCTGCAATTTCACTTTTTCGAGAACTAGTTCCTCATTGAGAGGGAGTGCTAATTGTTAGCCATAAGAGTTTACACTGGCTTCTCAGATATAAGCCTTCACCTGGTGAGGTTCCCCACTTCAAAACAGTACTTTGGTCTCTTCAGCTCAGGTTTCAACACAACATTCAAGTCACGTGCCAGAAGAGTTACAGCATAAAGGAGATCCCTAAAAGTGCCATTTGTATTTTGATAGAGATAGAAGCCAAATGTATTGTAAGGAAGAATAAACATTAGCAAGGTCAGCATAGCATCTTTGTATGTTCTCTATGAATCTGTGCTTCATCCTCTGATTAAAAACTGGTTATTTCTACTCTGCATCCTCCAGAAAATTTGAGAAGAAGCACAAGGTGCTTTGCGCCATCATTCAAATGTCTGGAAGAGAGAGGGAATGGAAATGAGTTAATGTGTAGGAAGATTGCTAGATCAAGGAACTGTACCTTCTCTAGCCCAGTTATTCCCATTGAGATGAAATTCATCTATCTGCTTACTGGTTAGGCCCTGTTTTGAAGGCCTTCATAACTGGTAAAGTGTCCCATAGACTTCTCTTGCTCTTCTGACCAGAGCTTCACTTCTGTAAGTGAATCTCACATACGGAATATAAACATAATTATTTTTTGCATACGTCTTCATATATTTGCCCATATAATTTTGCATATAAATGTAGTTTTGCATTTATCTGTTTCAACAAATAGATTATAATTTATTGTTTTATTAAGTTATACAATGTTGCTATTATGTAAGGCATATGCCTCTATAAATCATAAATGCAGTACACAAATGGTCTAGGATACAAGACAATCCAGTGAATTCAGCTATCCAAATTAGAAAAAAAAGCAAAGCAAAATAAAACAAACAAAAAACCCCCAACCAAACAACCAAACAACACAAACAGCAAAAAAGAACAAGAAAGAAACTTGAATACGTACTGCTACCCTTGCAGGTTTTGTTTAAAAATGTGTTTCAAACAAAATAGCGTCCTACAGAACGCATTCTATTGAAAATAAAATAATAAAGTTAACAGCAGACTAGATAAAGTTATGGAACTGGCACAAGAGGTATAGGAATGACAGATGAAAATTGATTTGCTTTCTATTTATTAGTTGGTCATTACACTATTTGATGCAGTTTGCCTGCCGTGGAGATTACCAAAGAAGAAATGCTAATATCTTCCTGTTACTTTTTGAATAAAATAACAATTTTACTTCATCTTAGCCAGAAACATTTTGGGTTTTGGTCCATGTATCTCAAGCCTTATTGGATAGAGTATGAAAGACAAATATCTCCTGTTTCCCTGAGTTCTTTCTTTAGCTGTGTGAATCTTTGATGAAATAGTTTAGTATTTGCTGACATTATTGCAAGTAAATTTCTTCCTACACTATAGAAAATCTGTGTAAATGATTAAAAAATAAATATATATATAGGGCCAGGTTTTACTTTGCCCATCTGTGATATGAAGTGTCTGAAGGAAGAGGGAGTGGAAAGGAAAAGGAAATAAGAGTTATTTTTTTTGTCTCCTGAGGCCAAACAAGGCTTGCAGACAGGGAAACCCAACAATTGTTGAGTGTATTTGTTGTGTTACTGGAAATAGAAGGGGAAGCAAAGTCAGATATATAGCTCCAGTTCTCAGGCACTTGTTCATGAATCCCAGTGAAGCTTGACCTTGGAAGGTAACACAGTAACCTGAGTGCCGGCCTTTGGAAGTGAGGAAGAGCATCATTCTGTGGAAATGCATCTTCCCATGGAGTGGAAATGCCTTCTCCTTGGACACTCTTTAGTAAAGATGATCTAGCAGCCAATTTAGCAATTGCTGAGCAAGGTGCTGGTTCTGAAAACTGAAGCAAGGAGTGTATCAGTGTTGACAAATACTCTCAACAAGATCAGAAGTTGAATAATGGTTTGGAGGTTTGGCCCTTAAATAAGCAGTCTGGGCTTATTTATTAACACAGAGTCCAAATCTTTTGGCTGCAGGCCTTCTCTCTTTCAGTATAATTTGGAGATGCCAGTAGGTTTTAATAGGGTTTTTGGTTTATTTCACATTTAAGTACTATACCTTCTCGTCTTTTATTTATGAGAGTATGGGTAGAAGTCATTATTGTTGTCTCCATGACTAAACTGAAGTCTTTGTGCCTTCATGCAAGAGAAAATACCTTTTTCTCTAACCTCATATCTCTTTTCAAGAGCAGTTAGTAGGAGATGGAAGTTCAATAAATGATCTCTTGATAATCTCAGTTATTTCTCTAAATTAAAATAATAAAATTATTGAAAACTGGAATAATTTATGTTGGAAGGAACATCTGGAGATCATCTGATCTAATCCCTGCTCAAAGACCAAGTAACTTAGATGAGGTTGCTCAGGACCTTTTCCAGTCAAGTTCTGAATATCTCAAAGTTTGATGAAGCCACAACTTTTCCTGGCAACTTGAACTGACATTTAACTGCTTTCACAAAACAAAAAAACAAATCCATATATCTAATCAAAATTTCCCTGTTGTAACTTTATATTTGTTACCTCTTATCCTATATCTACTTCTTCAAGAAGAGTTTGGCTTTGTCTTATCTATATTCTCTCAAAGTAGTTGGAGACATTAATAAGATCCCCCTCCCCTCATCTTAACCTTGCCATCTCAGAGCTGAACAAGCCAATTTCTTTCAGCTTTTTGTCATGTCATGTGCTTAAGTCAGCTCATCATCTTGCTTGTCTTCCGATGGACTCACTGCAGTATGTCAATGTCTTTTTAACACTGAGGAGCCCAAAACTGGAAGCAGTACTTCATCTGCAACCTCACAAGTGATGACTTGAAAGGATCAATCACTTGTTACTGATTCTACTTTTGAAGGCTAAAATTGCCTTCAAGTGAACTGTTGCAATGAAGGGTTAAACAGTGGAGAGCTCATGCTGGTGTGAGTGACAACACAGTCTCTGTTCCAAAGCTGAGCATCACGATCAGGAGAACTTAGCCCAAAGCCTTGCTGATGGCGCAAGATTCTGAATAGGTTGCAGTTTGCTTTTTCACAACAGTATAGGCTTTGCAGTGCTGACGAAGATGAAATCTTTTTCTAGTAAGCAAATGAGAGTTGGGCACATTAGGGACTAATACTAACAAAGAGGAAACATAAGCAACATAGTTTTTCTCACAGTACTCATTGTTAAAGCAATAAACAACTGACTACTAAAAGTGATACCAATGTGATGTTCTAGTTAAGTGACAATAAATCATTATTGAATTTTCTCAGCTGCATGGAGATAATTCTAAATTATAATACTGTAGGTGAAATTCTAGGATTATAGAAAAAGATGGAAAACTGAAATTGCCTGGTTCTGTAGGGAAGAATTGCAGATAGCAAAATTCTGCCTTTTGTGGAAATGACAGCCACTGAGAAAAAAATGACATTTATTCATGCATTTTTACCTTGATTCAGAGAAGGTGTCTATGTGAAAGTAACAGTTTGGAAAGTGAGTATAAATTGGTGTGATTTATATGTTGGATGAATTAATGACTGGGGAGGTTGGATAATACCAGAAATAGAACAAACAAACAAACAAAATGTTTAAAAGTTTCAAGATAAGCTGGAATAAAGCATTTTATACTTCAATCTTTCTTCGCTGCCATTTGCATTTCCATCCACATCCACGCTTTGAGATAGCAGACGATTGTGCGCAATCTTCCAGGTTTTTTTTTTTACAGAATAGTCATAGGTCTGCTTTTGCTAAGAAACAGATCTGTCTGAAAAACCTACAAAGTTGCTGCTGGACCCTTTGAGTGTCTATGCAGTGGAGAAGGCTGCCTCTGGAGCTTTTGCTTATTCAATCTGCAGTTTTCCACTCATGGACTGTGTACTTCAGCATGTGTTAGGGTTTTCATATCTTTACTAAGGTGAAAATTTCCTGAGACCTCCTTTATTAATGCTGGAAAGATTTTGCAACCAGGAGGGACATTGACTGCTGACTTCCAAATCTTGTTCATTTTTGAATGGTCTCATCATTTTTTCAGTGCTTTAAGCACTTGTCTGAAACCCTCCACTTTCAACCCAAATCATAAAATGAACAACCTTGGTTCAGCATCCCAAGTTGCAAAAGGAAATTTAAAACATGAACATTTATATCACCCACATAAAAAAGGTTGAAATATGCTGTATTTCAGCTCTTTGAATGTTTTATGGAACAATATTGATGGATCTAGCTGTAAGCAGTAGAAGCAAATGCAACTGCCTGAATATTGTACATGGATTTCACAGTGTATATAGTCTGTGCGTTTACTGTAAGCTATCATTCTTCTAGGAGGTACATAGGTTGCAATTGCAAAGTATGGAATAGCTCCTTGTTAATCAAAACCACAGTTTTCAAGTGTAGAATGTCCAAATTAATCATACAAATCATATATAGAGAATTTAGTATTTGAACATTTGAAAACACTGATGAAACATATATGTTAACATTCCATTCAGTATGATAATAAAATTGTTACCACTGGTTCCACACAGAGGTGTACCATTTCAGACCAGTATGGTCCTGGCTTTATGTAGGTTGCTTACAGGTACAGTAGTTGTCCTGTAAGCATCAGAAGATAAACTAAAGACCTTCAATATAGTATAGCAGAATTCATGCAGTTATTTTTGTTTGTGTTGATTTAAATACTTGAATACTTTGAGAAATATTTTGTATATATTGATAAACTGGGTCTCTGATTACAAATATAAGGGCAAGGACAATAACCTCCTTATTTTCTTGGACTTTGCATTGTTCACTAGTGATGTTTAATAAACAAGCTATAACAGTAACAGCCATGGTGCCACAGGGAGACACTGTTGTCCAAACCATCATTTGTTATGCCTTCATTTTCCCATCCATAATCAAACACTTTTCTACAATTGTGAAAAGCCTTGGGTATCTCAGAAGAAGGGTGCTATATCAGTGAAAAAATATAAGTATATGGTTGATGGGGTTGTTCCTGGCAACTATATGCTGAGATACAGGATAGATAAATGTAAGGAAACAATTACAATTGTTACGACTCATCTTTGGAGAAGAATTAAAAAAAACCCCTAGGATACTTTGTTGAAAGAGATTTTTTTACAAAAATGGAGCATATCCTGGTTCTACAGACTGTCAAAAAATAAATATTTATAAATAGATATAAAAAAGGCTTCAGCTGCACTACGGATACTTATTCCTGTACAACACTGAAAAAATTTGGTTTTTAACATTAAGAAAAATGTTCTTTTTTCACAATAATTATCCATATTCTTACATCGTTTATAATGCAATCATGTCTCCAGTCGTGTCTTTCTTGTAAAAATACAGACAGGATATATCAACTAAAAATGCTGTGCTTGAGATCTCTTTTCAGTATTTTCCAGATGTGACTTAATGTTTAATTTTAATCAACAACTTTTTCCTTAGTTTGAAGAAATAACTGTGATTTTTTAAGCTTGCTCTTTCTTTCTTTCTCTTTCTCTTTTTCTTTNTCTCTCTTTCTTCCCTTCTTCTTGTTTCCTTCTTTCTCTATTTTTCTCTTTCTCTCATCCATTTGCTATTTCATACATGGACTGTTCCTTCATAGTAACAGAGGCAGAACTGTGGTAATGCTCTTACCATAATCTATTTATGTAACTGTTTGGGCTAGGTTCTCCCTTCATTTGCAAAAGGGAATGGCTTCCTTGAGTGGGTGTATATCTCTTCTTGTTACATGGATCATCTGGATTATGAACCACCTCAATTTGGTGAGAGTCAGTACAGTCTGGAGCAGTGCTGTGTTGCAATGCTGCCCCTTCCATCCTCCAAAGGTATTTTTTTCTGTATTCTCTATAGTCTTAGCAGGCAGTGGGAGGAATAAATGACATCCTGGCTTTAAACAGCTTAAAATTATATCTTTCACCTTAATAGTGCAGTTACTGAAGGCCCTGGCAAACCTATAACATGCATTATTCCAACACTGTGCGTGGGAATACTGCAGAAGCCTTACAATAGTCTCAACAGGGTAGCTAAGTAATGCTCATTGTATTCGGTCAGATTGCTTATGTCCTGTACAAGTCACACTTCAGAAATATAGCTGCTAATGTTTGTGATGATAGGTACAGTGACACAGTATAGGTACAGTGACATCATTACTGTTAACCGACTATCACTCTTCCATTACTCATACACCCTTTACACAAAAACAGATGCATTGCTCTTTTTCACCCTAGGAGATGCTTTGCTGGAGCAATGGAACCAGCGCAGATGCCTCTGCACCATCCTATTCAGTGCCTCTCATAGTGTCTGTCTTACCCTTGATGATGGAAAAGACTGTGTATCATAGCCCCTCCTGATTCTGCCACTTAAAATTTATTTGTACTTTTAATTAACTGTGCATGTGCTAATGAACACCTTTGTTTAATTTCTTAGCAGATTAATGTGATTATAAAGCCTCAAACAACACAGAAAAGGAGTCTTATGCCTAGAATATTTCTGCAGCTATAGCTGTTTATAAAGCTCTGTGTTCATCCACCATGAGTTTGCATAGCCACTTGTTATCCACGCTTTGCTCCATTCAGTCAATATACTGAGGAGCTCTGTCACTATTCCTGTGACAATACATACTCTGTTTCTGCCAAAGGGGATGGAGTATAGAAGCAACGTGTCAATACAGCCTCTCTGGATAAATCGACACATGCTGACCACATAGTGTGTATGCCTCATTCCATATCTGTCCTCTGTTTCTGGTATGGTCTTTGTTAACTCACCAAATCACTAACAACACCTTATTTAGAGTGTTTTCTCACAATTCCCATTTGAAAGGCAATTGGAGGTTACAATGTATACATGCTAATAATGAAGCTTGTACTGTCCTATGCACAGAGCTGTGACATTTATTTCTCTCTCCATCCACCAGGTGTTACTCTCCAATTTTTAACTGCCAAGCAACGTGAAATTCAGGGGTTTCAGGTGAAGGTGGAAATAAAAATGAGACAAACAGTGAATTTTCTTGTGTCTTTATATTTTCTGATTCCTCTCCATGGAAACTGATGAGTACGTGGCCCTCTCTGTTGTTTTGTTTGGAGGAATCTAAGGAAACTGAAGGATACATGGGTATTTGGCTATGCATATGGTATAGACTTATTAAAATAGCAATGTCACATGTATAAAATATATAGGAACACAGTAACCAGAACACAATTCTTGCTACCTTTCACTTCACTTTACTTCTGTAGTCCATATTCATAGTGTTAAGAGGTAGATCACTCCTACTATAGATAAGCAGTCTGTATGAGCCACAGTTGCAGAAACAAGTTTGCACCATTACAGGTGGCAATTAGACATTAATTTTTGTTTTTCCCACCTTGTGTGAGGCCGATTCTGACATTGAAGCAGCTGCATAAAAGATGTAGGACTTATTTTTTAATATCTGTTGAAGATGACTTCAACTGTCGTAGGAGGAAAATGTTTATCAGAAATCAACAAGTATTAAAAGAATAGCAGATTCTCCTTTACCTAGTAACATATTACACATCTTTCCTTTTTTATTTCCTATCTCATTGTGACAAGTAGGTCTAAGTATTTTTTATCTCTTTTTGCCTAATACCACTAAGGAATTATATATGTAACACAACTATCTCACAGTCCACTAGATGGCAGGTACTTATATAGATTTTGGCTCAGCTGAACGAAGTGGTACTTCTGGGGGTTATGCTGTTTTTGACAGAGCTATCAGGGACAGGTATCTCTAAGTATAGATTTACAGATCTATACCGAATTAGGAATGTAGGAGATACAGTTAGATGTGAAGCTTAGTAAATGTTGCCAAATATTCAATCATTTCTTCCATTCACTCTGGGTATGGTATCTGATAAAACATAGCTGTTTGCAAGTAAGTAAGCAAACCAAAGACACTGTAGCCTTTTTTTTTGGATAACTGAGCCTGCCTTAATGTCAGTGTTGGTGGAATTATTTCAAATGTTTCCAAGAAAATGAGCTTCCAAGAAATACAGAAGTGCTATCAGAGCACTCAGCTGCAAATCAGGCAGGATGATGAATGCACCAGGTAATGAAGTAGTACATGGGGAAAAGAAACATGACTCTTTGAGGAAGACCCCTAAATCATACTCTGTGCAGTACAAATTGCTACCTAACCTTTGAGCTTATAGCCCTATATAGGCTGTGTGGGAATATGAGCATGTATATTGGAGCGGAGAGGCATTTTGATTAGAAGTAGCATTTTTGTGGACAGGAAAAGTCTGTGAGGAAAAGGAGGCCTTGGCAGCTGCAGATTGGTTCTGCCACTGAATAGCACTACTGATTTTGTGACAAGAAGTGGTCATCTGTACACCCACTGAGATTAACCCATCTGTTTCCCCTGAAGGAATTGATGTCCATGAGGAGCTCACCAAAACAGTGACAACTGAGAGGGTGATTCAGGGACGTAGCAGCTGAACTGTTTTGAATATGTCAATATGGTATTCTGCATGTATTCCAAGGCTGGGACTGCATTTCTCATTCAGCCAAGAACAACTTAGTATTATAGTGTTGTTCTACTTCATATTCTTCTCCCCNCCCCTTCTAATACACCCCAGGATGCCATTGGCCTTCTTGGCCACAAGGGCACATTGCTGGCTCATGGCTATCCTGCTGTCCACCAGCAGCATTATGTCTTTGTGTAATGAAAGCACTGTGGAAAAACTGCTTCAGGCAGCAGCTGAAGATCCAGTAAACAAGTAAACTTTGGGTAGATTTGAACACTTGCTGAGTGAGATGTTTACTGCGACTAATTTCTTATATGTAATGTCCATATTGAACTGCACACCTGTTTTCTATCTAATAAAACTAATTCTTCACCATTTCTTCACCATTACCTTCATACCAGTGCATGTGATCTGCCTTTTCAAGAGCACAGTTTTGCTTTCTGACATGAAAAGTAGCAAATATTTAAAACTTCTTATGTAAGTGTCTGGTCACTCATTTATCTTGGTAACGGCACTCTTAGAAGTATCTCCCATCCATTTGTAGCCATGAGTTACATCCTGCCTGACCTCTAGCAGTTATCTTCAGGAACTGGGTCACCTCCTGCCTACAGAGTGACTAAATTCACTTAGGTTTGGCAGTCAAGAAAGGGGTCAGCACAAATTTAAGGCTACCTCAAGTTTAAAATGGTGCAACACAAAGAGAATCTGAATGGGATTTCAGGACCAGATCTCAGTTAGGGTTGTTGCATGAAGGATGATACGATTATTTGCACTGGTTGAAGATTTAAGCTCACTGAATGAGTTCAGATGTATCTTCTACACATCTGTGAATTGAAATAATACCTAGCCATCTAGGTAGCCATCTACCAGTGGCAGTACTGGGACCAGTGCTGTTTAACATCACTCTCAGTAAGTTTGCTGATGACACTAATCTGTGTGGTATGGTCAACATGCTGGAGGGAAGGGATGCCATTCAGGTTAACCTTGATAGGCTTCAGGGGTGGTCCCATGCCAACCTCAGGAAGTTCAACATGGCCAAGAGCAAGGTCCTGCACATGGGTCAAAGCAGTCCCAAGCACAAATACAGGCTGGGTGATGTGAGTGCATTGAGAGTAGCTTTGCAACAAAGGACTTGGGGGTGTTGGTGGATGAAATATGAGCCAGCGATGTGCACTCAGCCCAGAAAGCACTCACATCCTGGGCTGCATAAAGACAAATGTGGCCAGCAGGTCGAGGGAGGTGATTCTTCCCTTCTACTCTGTTGTGAGACCCCAGCTGGAGTACTGTGTCCAGCTCTGGGGCTCCCAGTGTTAGAAAGACATGGACCTACTTGAGTAGGTCCAGAGGAGGGCCACAAAGATGATCAAGGCCTCGAGGACAGGCTGAGAGAGTTGGGGTTGTTCAGCCTGCAGAAGAGAAGACTGCAGGGAGACCTTATTGTAGCCTTCCAGTACTTAAAGGGGGCCTACAGGAAAGATGAGGAAGGACTCTATCAGGAAGTGTAATGACAGGATGAAGGGTAGTAGTTTAAGAATGAAAGAGGATAGATTTAGATTAGATATTAGGAATAAATTCTTTACAGTGGGGGTGGTGAGAGACTGGAACAGGTTGCTCAGAGAAGTTTGTGGATGTTCCCTTCCTGGAAGTGTTCAAGGCCAAGTTGGATGGGTCTCTGAGCAACCTGGTCTGGTTGGAGGTCTCCCTGCCCATGGCAGAGGAGTTGAAACTAGGTGATCTTTAAGGTCCTATCCAACCCAAACCATTCTATGATTCTTTGATTCCATGATTCTATGATTTTTATAAAGTGCTTTGAGATCTATGGATAAGTTTTTAATGAATTTAGGTATACTGAATCTACCAGTGATAAAGAAATAGAGCACAAAAGAAATGCTATCCTCATCTGACCTTATAAAGCAGCAATGACATCTTCTGGATCTACATAAGGGTGTTTGTACTCTCAGTGCATCCTTCTGTACATATTCACCATAAATCAGTGCCTATATACTCAAAGGTTATCGTTATTGCTTGTAAAATGAAATGAAGGCATCATTTAATTATATATCTTACCTCTTTGCAGGTAATTATGAAGCATGCCTATATGCATGCACGTAAATGTAGATTATGCAGATACGTGTGTGTACATATTTCTGGATCCTAAGTCTGCATGCAGATTTCTGTATGCTGTAATCCTGTTTCAGTGGGTGAAAAATCATTCTGATGTCCCAAAACCTGTTTTTTCTTTGAACATTAGTCATGTTCCTGTTCTGTGCATTTAAACATTTCATAACTGCCTGCTTACTTAACAGTTGCTAAAATAAACTATGAATAAAGCATAAATAATTCATAATCGTCAGAACAGATGTGGAAATAATCAAAGTTACCTGAGAACTGAATGGGCATGTGTTCACACTGCTGTTCCAATGACTTGTATCTCAGCAGATCAGCTCCACCAAATTCCCAGATGCTGCTGCAGTTTTCCATCCAGAAACTTTCTGGCTACATATGCTATACTAATAGAAAAACAATCTTACTGTTTAATGTGCATCTACTTCTAAAAAATGATCCACTATATATAGCTTTTCTCCTAAAAGAATGAACATGGCTTTAGAATGTTTGATGTCAGTGCATGCACCAATTTCTCTTGGTAATGGCTTTAATGTAAGCAGTTCTGCTTCAAAGTGTTGACATTTCAGATTTTTTGTAGCCTGGTATTAATGTTTTCTGTCTGTATTACAGATATTAAAATTGGTAGGAGAAACCTTCCTGTATTTGAAAAAAGGTTTCTGGTTAAAAGACCCAGCAGACTGGTTAATGGCATAATATCTCAGTGTACCAATATCTAAATACCTGAGAGGGAAATAAGGTTTTCTGTGCAAGTGGCAAAAGCAAATAGGAAAAAGTGTGGGAATGCACTTTCAGTAACAGTAAACAGTTTTTTTTTTTTGCTTTCCTCTGGAGCCTGTCAGTGTTGTACTTAACTACTGCTTTAATAGATTAAATTAAATTTTCTGTTATTGCACCTTGTGTGATCAATGAACCAGCCGTGGTATTTGAAGCATTAAGTCAGTAAACTGCAGTTTTGAGGGTGAACTGAAAGTCCTGTACAATATTCCACACTACCATCAGTGAGTAACTATTCCATTTACTTATTGTTCGGGGAATTTTCCTCTGTGGTCATCTGACATAAAAATAAGAGCAGTAACTAGTATTTCAAGGTAGTATTACAGAATATCAAGAGAATAGAATCTGAATTAAAACTCAATTTAATGAACAATGTTAGTGGTTTAATCATGAGATCGGAAGCAAGAAACTTCTGTAATCCTTTGGCAGTTTTGATATTATCTACTTTTATAGCCTTGGGCTAGTAATTGAAAAAATATTCTGTCAAGATTTTCTGAATCAGGGAATTATCTAATTTAAGTATCTGTGCAGACTTTTGACAATGGTAAGTAGACTTTACTTGCTTAAGGTCATCATTAATGAAAGTAGATTAAGATTGCAAGGTCAAGCACTTTTAAATTAAGATGTACCATACTTATTATTGTCCACTTTACCATTATTTAACAGTGGGTAAAATTTAGCAAAATTGAGAGGAATTAGGATGATGGGCAGGCAGCCATTCACAGCTCCTCTGAGAAAAAGAATTCGATACAGGAAAAGGGTAAACTCAGTTTTAGCCTTTTTATAGAGACGGATATTCAAACAGTTGAGTTTGATGGTACTGTATATTCACTTTCTAAGAATCTAAGAACTGGATGTAATCTACACAGATGTTTTGAAATGATTGCTTATTTTACTAGTGGACTTCAAATAAAACATGTTATTCCCTGCCCATGATTCATTATGTATCTAGAAAGACACAAGGCACTTTATTTGGAAGTCACATATTTTTCACTGCTGTCCTTAATGGAGCAATTCCAACTGAAGGAAACAGAAAGAGTTAATTTATAGATGTCAGCACAGAACCTATAACGGAATGCAGATGGAAGGTTTGTGCTGGTATCCTGCCAGTAAACTGCCTCTGCACTCTTCAAATAGTTGGAGTCAGTATTGCCTTCCTGTCAGAGTGGATGGAGACAGCGGTTAGCTCATTCTCCTATCCTTAATGCAGTGTTAGACCATTAATTTTGGAGGAGCCATCACCGGAAGGAATGCTTGCAGATATTTTCGAAGAGTGGCATAGTGATTTTGTACTTTTAAAAATGATATTATATTAGACTGAGTTCAACTGGAAGCTATTATACACTGAGGTGGGAAGAAAGGGATGGTGCAGGGTCCTCTATGAACCTCAATAAAAAAGACTCAACCACAAACATCTGAATAAGAGAACTGCTTTAATAAGACAGAAGAATAAGAAGAATATAGATAGTGAGTAAACCTTATGTCCCTTCAGTTGCTGGGCATACTAGATTCACAGAGCATCGGATGGAGCCTGGATAGATTTTCCCACAGCGCTCTGCACAGAGTGAGCAGATCCTGTCTGTGGACAGAAGCTCTCTTTTGGTCATTTGACCTGATGTATAATTTCCTTACAAGAAAACAACTCTGTTCCTGCTCATGACTATTTCTTGCTGCTTGATAAAGGCAAGGCCAGGCAGGTGGTGCCAGCACTGGTACCAAGTGGGAGCTGCCTGCAGGCTCCTCAGTTGCAATGATCTGGCTAAGGTTATCCTGTGGCCAAGGTCATTGTGCAGCACAACACAGGCCTGAGGGCCACGCGGGATGTGAAGCACAGCACAGGCTTGCATCTATGCAGGTTAGCTGTCATGTGGATCACTGACTCTTAAACATGCAGCGGTTTCTTGGTCAGGATCTATACAGAAGAGGGGAAAAAAGCAGGTTGAATCTCTCAGTGCCATACCTTCTTTTCTAGCTTGCAACTGTCAAGAGGGAGCACAGACAAATTAACATGGCTTTTTGCAGAGATTTGCTAGCACAAGGGCTGACTAGCTAACCCCAAAGGATTCTCATTTCTTTCACGTTTTTTCTCCTGGCATTCCACTAAGCAAATTTTCATTTACTTCACATATAAATGCACATTTTTCCCTGTTGCCTGGCTTTGCTTTATCAGTATTTTCTATGTAAACTGTGTCTAAAACATGTTTTCCTGACTGAGCCTTTCAGAAGCAGGAGACAGTGACAGGATCTGTAGAAATGATGCATTTGCACTAAGCCCTTTAGATCTCACAAGCTATAGTATTTGCATGCAGTTTTGTATACAGTTTTAATATTTATTTCCAAATCAGAAGCTAGGATTTCACTCCATGCATTACAAATAAACTCTAACAAAACTTCAGGCATAAGGTTTTGAATGGATAAAACATTTAAAATTTTCTCTGTAGTATAGTCATGTCCAAGGAGTTAATTATTCTGAAAAACTAAGTGAAAAAATGACATCTGACATTTTAAAAAATCTATTAAATTAATGCTAAGTTATCAAATAAACCATGTGCAAATTTGACAGTCAAACACCCCCAAGCTGTTAGGGGATGCAACATCCCTGCTGCAGTTTCAGCACTTCCAAGATAACATTTCAATTCTCACTATAGGAACAGAAGGAGATCAAATAGCCAACAGTGACAAGGTACATTATGAAATCCATAACAATAGGCAAATTTTGGTTAAAAGGCAGACTTCTGCTCTCTAGTAAAATACATATTTGCTGTCACAGGATCAAAAAGAGGAGACTGTTGTGCATGAAGGGACCAGACTTACTAAAACTGGCTGGGGAAGATGAAAATAACACCCTGTGTTGTCACTGTCACTTCTTGTGGGTCACAAAGGACTAACGTGCAGTGTGGGTAGGAGGGTTTATTGACACCACTGTTATGTCCCAAGAGCAGGAGTGCTTTGTACATCTACATAACTGTCATGTCTCAACCACTCAGCATGAGCTTCATTCATCTGGCTTCTCCTTCACTCCTCCCCACAGCAAATGCTTATGTCTCTCACATTGACAAGGCTTGCCTTTGACATATCAAGCTTGATACCCCTATCAAGGGCAACTGTGAAGAAGAAGCTTATAAGGTCGTGGTATGAGGTCATAAAATAGAGAAGAAATAGAGACATTGTGTTGCTGCAGAGGAGCTGGTTACCAGTCAGACATGGAGTGTAACATTGACCCACTGAGTGGCAGTCTGCAACCACAGCCCAGAGCTGTGGCTTTTCCTAGCCACATGACCTGAAGCACCAGAAATGCCTCTTGCCCGGTGGGAAGAGGCAGCAATCTCACTTCTGCCTCAGAAAAAGAAATCTGAGAGGTCTGAGTGTGCTTAGCAGCAGAATGGCTGAAGACATTTACTGATCCTGGTTTCTAGCATGAATTTGCTTAGCAACTTGTGCTTCCAAACTGGGATCTCATTTTAGATGTCCTCAGAATCTGAAAGGATTCACATTTAGCTTCTGGACTGTGGTTGAAACCATCTCTAGTCTCTATAGACATTAATTTGTGGTGATTTTTTCCCCAAGCATTATAGCTATGTGACATGATAGCTATTGAATTTCAACATAAAAAACAAAGCTGAATTTATAAATAAGAAGAGCTGTGAAAGAACTATAAAATATGTGTTATTTTGTGAATACATTTTTCATTTAATGTTTTATATACTGACTGGCTTCCTTTGATCTATATTTATTATCTACCACTTGCCTTGAAATGAGAAATGTAACTACTTTGATAAATGGATTTGGAAGTTTATCTAGTTTCATGGTAGCTTCTCTAAGTTACCATTACATGCTTTGTTGAAATGCTATTTGCTAACTTTCTGAAAGAATACTTTGGTGCTCTGGGGTAGTCATAGCTCCCTCTTTTTCACTGTATGAATATATGTGAAAGGACATGTGAAAGGCAGGAATTGTTTCACTTTAGGCAGATATCATTAAAATATTCCAGTACTTTCTTGACTGGCATGTGAAAGTCGTCATTTAAACTCATTCTTAAGGCCTTTACAAACCATTCTAATTAAGTTCTTTCTTAAATTTGAAGTGATCCATAGTATTTGATTTGAGCTGATTTATCTTGAGCTGAATTTCTCAAACAAAAGATAAAGTTACATGCTTGCTGATTTGTTTATTATATTATAAACTTCAGGACTTTTGAAAATAGTAATCCTTTTTACTGAGATAAGAAGTGTTCCTTTATACTGGATCATTAGCTCAGCAGCAAAATTTGTTGCATCTGATACTGTAGAGTAATTCAGTGAAGGTTTTTCAATCTCCATACTTGAACCAGCTACCACAGAGAGATCACAACAGAGATGACAAGGTCTTGCAGGGCCAGTACTGAGCTGAGGAAGGGCAAGTTAGCTGAAGGACAGTCTCTCTATGGGATTCTTCCTAACTTACCTTGTGAGGACTTTCCTGTTGACTCCAGCAGCTGCAGACTCATGCTGTATGGCCAGAACCAAAGGCCCATATATCAATGGTAGTCTTTCATGTAACTTGGGATGAAACTGCCTGAAAAGATTCCATATGCAGGGTGTGACCCTAGTTACATCTTGATGTCTCCAGAGACTTACACCTCTCAGTGTATTTATAAGTGAGCACTTTTGCTCTCTCAGTAATGTTATTCCTTCAGACTACTCCCTGTCAGGACATGGAGTGCTGGGAAAAGTAAGATACTTATCTGGGGAAACAGTCCAAATAAGCAATGCTTTCAGGCACTTCCTCTACATTTTTTTCAGCCGAAGACATACTGTGCTCTTGCTACCTGGTGAGAAAGGACTGTCCTGTTAATCACTATTGCAAATGGCATACTCTAATGTTGACCCACCATTTATCTTATGCAGATGATTAACATACATATATATTGCAACTTTTTTCAGTGCAATTTATTCTACACCATGTTTCTTGGAACTCTGTTTCTTCCTCCCTCCTCACTAACAGTTCTTGTACAATCACTGGCTAAAACACCTATCTCTATTAATCACAGTTAGATGTGCAGATTTATAGTGCATCAGCTGTACACTGGTTTATGGTACCTGCTTTATGTCTGAATCATCCATCTCAAGACAAAGGACTGAAGCATCACAACATAAAAATGTAAGTAGTACCATTCTAAGCACTGCAACTTAAATAATCCCTTTTCAAAAACACTGAAGGAGATTGGCAAGGATATGGCAATGAAATATAAGTTCATTTTTCATCACAATAGTGTCAGGTGGGAGGAGGAAAAACTGCCTTGTGTGGGTGTATATATATATATAAAACAGGCATGAGACTAAGCCAGACTTCTTAAACTGAAGACAATAAGCTGTTTGTTTCTGGATAGATCAAGCAGAGAAGAATGTTCAAATTTTGGACCTCAGGTTTTTGAGTGAGTGTGTTCTAGGCATTTCATATAATTTGGTTACTGCTTCTCTATGCTTTCTTTCCAGTAGTAAGGTTATTTTCTCTGATCTTTTCTATAGCTTGCTAAAATATTTCTTTGAAGGCCGTTTACTCGACCGTTTCTTTATGTGATGCCAAATAATTATATTGGAGGAGAAAGGACTGCACTCTAGTGGACTAATAAGTTACTGCAGCTTAAAGGGCGGCAATAACGGGGCCTTTGTCAGACGTTGGCTGTGCTTAGATCAACTGACAAAAATATTTGCATTTGGAATGTAAAGTTCAGACCAGCTAGAAAAGATGTCAATGTGCCAGTTGAGCGGGGAAAATAAGCGTGTCCTTCACCATGCATTCTTTCTTCTCTTATTTTAAGATCTTTCTTCAACCTTATTTAATTATGAGCAAGGAAGTTGAAATCTGCTGAATCAGGGTGTGTATGTGAAAGGTAAAGCTATGAATATGGAGCAAGGTAATTTAAAAACGGGAGAAAAAGGTAGCAAAATCCTTTGTTACTGTTATATTGCTGTCATACAAAGTTTTCCTAAGAACAGTGAATGTGATGCAGCTCCCAAAGAGCAAATCTAATGACAAGGAGTCACAGGTTTCCATTGTATTTGCCTGAAAGAGTAGCAATTTAGACTCAAGTGAATAATTCACAGCAAACAATTTATCTGATGAGTTTGGCATTTTTCATAGATCATGAAATATCCATGAGCAAATTGTAGCTTTCTTACATGTACTCATCTTTTTGTTTGTTTGATGAGTGCTTTTTTTTTTCTCTTTCAAGTTTATGATTGACAGAACTGCTTTAAGTACAGATTGTTTTAATTGGTCATATAAGTCAGACACTTTTGTGTTTTCTGACTGAGATGCTGTTTGGCCTCCATTGTCTCATTCTAGATGTGATGGGGATACTCAGGAAGCCTAGAGCTTTGAGTTTTCTCCTGCACAATTGCTCCTCCATCCCTTGTCTTTTTAAACTAAATAAACTAAATGTGAATATTGGTTTATATATATGAAGAAAACATGAAGAAAACATGAAGAAAATTACGTGGGTAAGAAAATTGCCAGAGGGACAGGTGAGGCAATTGTTGAGAGAAGGGTTATTTGAGTTTCTGGGTATCCTACTCATCTGCCTGGTGGGTTAAATTTAATTGTCCTGCTTTGAAAATATCTTTTCTGTCTGTCAGTCTCTCCTTTCCCTCTCTCCTTTCCCACCTCACAATCATCATCTGGGTAGTTAAAGTCCTTCTGTAACACAAAAACAAGAAGAGGCACAAACATTACTGAAATGAATTTCATTAAAACTGTGAATGAACAGCAGTGGATATTTTTCTTTCACTCATTTGCTCAGTTCTTCTGATAACATAAAAGAGCTGCATACGTGTGACAGCTGAGGAAGGCATGGAAAGATGCTAGCTTATTAAAAGCTTTTTCTGTAAAAAGATATTCCATCATAGCACTAGCAAGCTCCTGTTACGGTTTTCTGCGTCAGCTAATCCTTGGAGATAGAATGATGAAGCTTTTCTACAAAAGGAAAAAATCACCAGCTAGGGAAACAAGAAAACAAGCAGAAGGAAGGAAAGCAAGAATATTATTATGCCAGATGCTCACTTGCAGCTGATTGATTATATAGAGTCATTCTAATGCAATGTATTAACTTGTCCAGCTGGGTACGTGCCTGCCTAATATGACAAGTATTACTGTTAACAGGAATGAGGTCCTGGACTTCAGGGTTCAAATAAGGATTCAGAAATCTAGGGCTCAGTCCCTAGTTCTGGTTAAGACACCTGTGCTATTTTAGACAAGATTTATCATCCCAGGTTTTTCTTCTCCATGTGTAAAATGGGTGTCTATCCCTTTTTCTTACACACTGTCATTCCTATATTATGTGCAGTTCTCATGGGTAGAAACTATTTCTAGCACAAGCTGGTCCTTTTTACAGTTGTGGGTAAAGTTAATTACTTAGCAGCAAACACCAGGTCTTGTATTCAAGCTCTGGCTGTCAGCAGTGGCAGCTGAAAAACACCCTTAGCCACCTTCAATTCAGAAATGGCACAACCTTCCCCACTCTACTGCTTCTGGCTTCTCACCATCACCTGGTTCTGCATAGGATCGTGTGTTCATCTCCTACCCTCAAATCAGATCTAGCCTTCACTCCCCAGTACCCACTGTGAGTTTCTCGACAAGCAGAGATTCTGGCACTCTTTGTCCATCTGTGGCAATAATAATACCCTGTACAGTGATCAAACTCTTTTCTAAAAGCCATATAGTATTTAATTAGAATGCCATATTCAGGAAAAGTGTACCACAAAACCAAAAAACCCAAAATGTGTATACACGTGCTCTTTTCCTAAGCCTTAATGTTTCCTGAATCCAAGAAAGATGAATATCCTTAGACTGCCTCTGCAGACTCTGCCTGTCAGCCTGGCAGCAATTCTGGTAATTGACCTTCCTTCCCTTCTTCACAAGTGCTTTAAAACACGTTACAGTTCTTTTGATCTGCAACCTCCTGACTTTGTTAGGAGAGTGATTGCTATCTACCAGAGCTAGGATGCTTGAAGCTAACAGCCTGCTTGCCACGTTCTCACTGGAGAGTGTGCTATGTGTCTCCTGTCTCCTCCTCATAAGTTGTGTAGCTTTTCTGCATGCGTTCCCAAAACCTCAAATCAGTACTTAATCAGTAAATTCCTGTAAGGCACAGTAATACCTAACTATATACAGTGACTAACCACCTGGGCAATATTCTTCCTATAACCCGTGATATTTATGTTATGACTGCACATAAGTAGTCCTATGTTATTAACCAAAAGTTCCATATATGAGACTGTAAGGACATGAGTAATGTTCTGCTGACTCAGACTGATGGTCTATCAAGCCCAGTGTTGTGTTTCAGACAGTGGCACAAGGAGATGTTATTGGGAAGATGTATGTCAGTCTTGATGCTTTCTTCAGTACTTACTCCACCCATCCAGAACCATGGTACTAGGGTTGTTAGAGGTATCTGCTGAGAGACCTGTTCTCCATGACTTTGTCTAACAATTTTTTAACCTGTTGATACACTATCTACATCCATGACTTCCTCTGATGATAAATTCCAGAAGTTTGTTATCCTCTGTGTTAAGAATTACTTTCTTTTTTCCATTTTCATTGATTCCTGAATAGTTTTGATGGGTATCCTCTAGCTCCTGTATTGTGGTATGGCAACAGTTCTTCACTTGTTTTATCCACTCCTTTGATTATTTTGTAAATCTTTATCTCATCCTCTATCATCTTCTTCTCCAAATTGAAGATTTCTAGCCTTTTTAGTCTTTTCTAGTAGAGGAACTGGTCCATCACTGTAATGATCTTAGGTTCCCTCCACTGTATTTTCTCTAACTCTACTACGTCCTTCTTGAGTTGCAAGGGCCAGAACCTCAAGATGTGGGTGAACAAAGGTTTTAAACAGCAATAAAATAATGCCCTTTTGTCTTGTTCTCAGTACCTTTCCAAATTATGGAAGTTGATTTGTTGGCAACTGTTGCATATGGAATTGATGCTTTCAGATGTTTGTAGGATCTTTTCGGTGAACTATGACTGGCAGTTCTGAGTTTGGTATCCTGTAACCATTTTTAAGATTATTCTTTTCCTAGGATCATTGCCTTGCATTTGTTGCAAAACGTATCTACACTCTTGCAAAACATTTTTCTACACTGTCACTCTATTTTGTGAAGTTTTTTGGGAGTTCTGCACTATGTGTCATTTGACCATTTGCAAATTTCTCAAAACAACATACAGTGCACCATCAGAAAGAAGTGTGTTCCCAGGTTGCGTACAAACCCCACATTTTCTTACTGGCTGCAGAAATGCAAGAGCAGATGGAAAGGCACATATGCCATGTCTTTTCAAGACCATGGTTTTGTGCATGGATTCAGAAACATGGCCTCAGCAGTTTGATTTAACACAACTGCTAGAAAATTCAGCACAAAAGCAGCTGCACTTATCCTCACTTCTTTCAATGGAGCCAAAGAAAATCAAATCATGTCTGTATAATGTCACACTAATTATCCTGACATATAATGTCATGAAAACTAAGCACAACACCTTTGAGTTAAGAGCCATGTTCCAGACTGTACTCTCAGATCTGTTATTCTCTGGAGTTTAATTTTTGCCTTCAATATTACCATGTATAGAACTTCAACTTCTACAGCAGCCTTGCTTCTTAAAATGAGAGAAGTATAGGTTTCTAAAGTGTCAGAATGAGCAGGATCCCATCTGCCATTTTAGTTTCGCTTGAAGGTTTCCACGAGTACATGTATTCCGTTTTTTACAATACGTGGGCCTAATTCATCATGCTGTCTTGCAGTTGTCCCAGCATGCATCAGATTATGCAGAAAGAACACATTTTGATGTAATATACTAACCCTCACAGATGGCTTTACAATGGTTAGCATAAGTCACCCCTGCTTTATGAGGATAAAGAGGTAAGGGAAACAAGCCTGTGATCATGGGGAAAATCTTTTCTGTGTCCTAAAATGCAAAGGCCTGTTGTAGAAACTCTTTAAAATGCCCAGATGTCTCATAGCAGCTGTAAATTATTCTCCTTTATGCACATGAATTGTCCCGTCTAATGTTTTTTGGGTTTTTTTCCCCCATGGTTTTAGGGGATGTATTTCTTATTTTTTTAACAATCAGCAGAAACCACAGCTTTTACACCACAATAAAACTAAATGTATGCACTAACTTAATGAATGCATTTCCAATGACATTTTTCTTTGATGAGCCTGCAGCAGATTAGTAGTCCAAGATGTCTTTTGTTCAGAACTACATTCTTTCTAATTTATTACAACATGCCACCATCCTGTGCTTTAAAATTAGCAGGTGGAGATTTTCAAAGCCTCAGATGTCATTTACATGCCTAATTTCTACAGAAAGTAAATGAAAGTGAGATATGCAGTTGTCATTCATGCCTTTGAATATCTTTTCTGCTCTTATTGGTCCTCATAAATTGCTTGGCTAAATCTAACACATTTTTTAAAAGAGATCCCAGAAGGCTCTAGTAAGTTCCCATGCAAATGGTTACCTCATTGGTGGCCTGACTAGGAAAGCTTGGCAGAATTTTACGTTTCCAACACCCTGCACTGAAACAACAATCGTGGCTTTAAATATTGCCCGTGAGTGCTCTGGAAGATGCTTTTCAAACTGCACTAGGGAGTTGGGCTTGAAAGTTTACTGTCAGCAAAGACAATGAAGCAGGTCTTAAGAGCACCTTTGGGTGTTCTGAGAAGACAGCAATAAGCATGCCTCTTGGAGCAATTCCCGGCTCCATTTGTTATTGCTTTGTCATAAACATTTGTCAATGAAGACTGATTTTCAAAAGAACCACGTTTGGAAGTCTGGAAGTAGCTATAATATGAAACATCTTTAAAGGTAAATCAATTTTGTGGCCTAATCAACTGAACAGCATCCCTTTAGCTTCAGCATCAGAGATGCTGCCATGTATTAATGTGCAGAATTTTTCTTCTTTTTTTTTAGCTTCTTTCTCAGGGACAATATGTTCTTGAGTACTATTTCTATGGAAAGAAAACCAGACATGTTTAAATAACTGTGCTCACAGTGGTAATTTCTAATAAGAAGGTAATGAAAAAGGGCAGCCAGAATCTCATTTTAACTCTTTATCCTAGTACTGCAAGAAAAATCTTTAAATATAATCATGAAAAATGGATGTTTGCCTTATTAAATGTGCTTTTCCATTGTGTTTAGAAGCAAACAATTAAAAAATGTAAAAATGATGTAAAGAATGAGTTTAACATTTAACGTCATAAGATTTTATTTACCTGCACTCATCTTAAAATGCATAAAAAATATCCTCAAAATATTGATGTAGAAATGGTTTAAGATACTCAGTTTGGTGAATTTCATTTTGGGTGGGGCAGATATTAACTCAGACTCTGAAGGCCTAGACCCATAAAAAGTTGTAAGTGCTCAGCTATTAATATTCTATTCTATTCTGTTCTATTCTATTCTATTCTATTCTATTCTATTCTATTCTATTCTATTCTATTCTATTTTGGTGCCTAAACACCTCTCTGGATCTGGTCTCCAGTGTCTTAATCTAATTGCTGTGAGATTAGTGAAAGTCCTTCCATTTTCCTAGGAATTAATAGTCTTAAACAATACATTTGGACAAAACAATCATATAGTTTACTTTAAATGCAAGCCTGAATCCCATTACGGGTTTGATTAATTATAAAGTTGAGTTTAACTGAAGCCTAAAAATAAATATGTGATTTAGCATAACCAATGTCTGTACTGGAGTAGGGCTATAAGAAATTGTACTGAAGAAGTCTGTCAGCATTGCTCACTTAGAAGAACAAGTGGAAAGAGGGATAGCAGAGACTTTGAGACATCTGCCTATTCTCCCAATCAGGAACTGCTCTGCTTTACAGGTTTGTTTTCATCCCCTGAACACACAGGTGCAGCCAGAACTACATTGTGCTGGAGGAAATGGACACATGGATTCTATGAAATGGCCCTAAATTTCCTAGCTTTGTATTTCAACTACATCGCCCTATTTTAATATTAATTTGAATGCACCTCATCAAAAATAGAATAACATATCTACCACAAAACTTTAATACTCACTAATCCGCTATAAGATTTTAAAAGTTGTCATTTACACTTGTAAGCATTGTTCTGATTTGCATGATATTTTTTCCCTGATGTATTAAGATTAAAATAAACTCCAGAATTTGGAGTTAACCTTCATATTGGAAATATTACAAGTCCTTATAATTCATCAGGACAAATTCTACATTGCATTCAGGAGGTAACCTGTAGAAATTTGGCCCATTATGTTTATTAGTCTTTCTCCCCTTTCCTATCCCCGACCTCTGAAAGGAATATTTCCCAGAACTAGAAGAGGATTGCTGAGTGCTTAATGAATAAGCTCACCTTTATATCACTATCGAGAAGATTTACCTGGAGGAAAGCGAAGCAAAATGCCCATGTATGTTAATTACACTGAAACCCTCAAAAAAGAACTTGAATGGGCTTTCAGTGGTGCATAGGATTCTACCTACTCTGTTATGTAAGTAGCAAAGACTCTCTAAATGTAGGCATCTACATGTAAGCTCCCCTGGCAGTTTTGTCATTTTGCTTCCTTGACTTTTATTTCTAACATTTGGAAACAGTATTTTGTCTGACCATTTCAATGGGTGAAGAAAAAAATTACCAGCCAGCTAAGTGAAAAAGAGATAGTCCAGGTGTAGTAAGCAGTGAAAAATCCTACTTTTGTCCGGTTCTACTTTTACAATTTTAAACCACTGCTGCTCATTCCGATAACTGTATGGAGCTTCAAGCTCAGTTCTGCCCTTTCCTATTCATGCATCTTAGTCCAATATCCATCACACCCTTTTCATCAATTTCAGTTAAGACTGGAAACTGCATATTCTCTGGGGCAAAGACAGTTTTATTTTTGTAAATGCCTGAGCAGTGTAGCTTGCACCTAAACCACTTCAATAATGAATGTTGATCATTTTAGTCACCTATTTGTGTTTTCCTCATAGGCTAAAAAACCCACAAGGTTTCTGCAGAAGGCTTTTGACTGCAATAACACACTACTTCATGTCATGCAGACATCTTTCTATGTGTAAAGATGAGCAATTGTCACTTAAGCTGCTTTTACAAAGGAGATTTATTACTTACTTCCCAAGGATATGGCAATTATTGAAGTCTTAATAGTGGAATCCTCAGTTTGCAATTAGCAGGACTTCTGTTACAGCAGGCTACAGTAGTAGAGCTTAAGCCTCCTTTTTTGCACTGAAGTTTTTCCTGGAAATATTATAGTTCAGAGCTGGGATTAATAGTTTTTGAAGAGCAATTAGCCCAGCTGCATAAATAATAATAAAATCAAAGACTATAATCCATTGGTGTGTAACTGCATCTGTGTAAATATATAAATGACTTGTATTGTCTTGCATAATCTATATGTGTGTATAGAATTATATACACTTAAACAAAATATGTTTATATGTATTCTAAATATATTTAGAAAGAGGTATTCAAAGTTATATTAACTCAATATTAAAGTTGCAAAGTCTTCAAAGACTCAAAAGCCAAAGAAAATCTGATTTGATTTTTTTTCCCTTTTCTTTGTGTACATGCATTATTACATCATGCCTTCTTATGTAACCTCTGACGATTTTTATGCTAATTTCAATGGAAACAAAGCTTAGGAAATCACTCTACCAGACTGTGATATCGCCTCCTAAAAACTTCCATATCCAGTGGGGAATTTCAATCAGTTTCCAGATACAGAGGTTTCAAAAGCAATTCTGTTCTGGTAGATTTCCTGAAGAATGGGCTCTAGAGGATAAAAACCATTTACTTATAAACACTTGTAAAGTTGTCCTGAATAAGTTTCTATTCCCTTGGCTGCCAGTCCTCATATACTTGAAGGTAGTGGGAGATAATATGGAGGAAATAGATTACTTTAGCCAAATGCTTGAGATGTTTGAGTAGACAAAGAGATGGTTTCTTTTATTCCTACTTTGCTGGAGGACACTTGGAGGCGGGGGGGAGAGAAGGGAAAATGGGTTACCTCAGTTTCATAATCCGGTTATATATGGAGATAAAAGAAAATGTTGCTATAATTCAGTTAAAATGTCAATCAAAACAGAGACATAAATCCAGAAGAAACAAGACTTTATGAATTTTTGTAGTAGCAGTAAGATTTGTTTCTATGGGAAATCCTAAAGAAGTAAAAAATTACTTATTCAGTGACTGTACCTAACACTAATTCAGTTTTTACTTTTTGTACTTTGTTTCCTGGTGGGATACTTTGAGTTCTTCTCTCCTTTCTTCCAACTATTGATTTCCTTGGGGCTTTTTTATGATGCCCTCACTCCATTAACTTGGATCTTTACATTCCTTCATGGAATGAGCTGTGTAACATCTCAGAGAGTTAGGGAACATTTATTATGCACATCTTACATATCTGGAACCAAGGGGGGTAGGATTAAACACCTTTTAAAGCCCTTAATTTAAACCCCAGATTCTCTCCTTTCTCAGGTTATGGCTGCTGTTGTAGAGCAGTTCTCAAGCTGTTGCCTGTGGAGTAGCAGAGAGCAATGAAGTGAGCCAGACAACAGCCTTCTCTCTAAGGTGGAGAAATACGGGCTTGATGGGTGGACTGTTCAGTGGATAAGGAATTGGCTGGATGGTCGCATTCAGAGACTAGTGGTCAACAGCTCGATGTCCAGATGGAGAACAGTGACAAGTGGTGTCCCTCAGTGGTCCATACTGGAACCAGTATTGTTTAATATCTTCATTAGTTATATTCACGGTGACATTGAGTGTACCCTCAGCAAGTTTGCTCATGACACCAAGCTGAGCGGTGCAGTGGATATGTCAGAGGGACAGGATGTCATCCAGAGGGACCTGGACAAGCTGGAGAGGTGGGCCCAGGTGAACCTCATGAGGTTCAACAGGGCCAAGTTCAGCGCCCTGCACCTGGGCCGTGGCAATCACCCTGTTTATTGTAGGGGGGTTGGACTAGGTAACCTTAGGAGGCCCCTTCCAACCCAAACCATTCTATGATTCTATAAGGTTTTTCCAAAAAGTGCTACCATTCATTAGAAGTCTTGCTACTGTTTACCTCCTATTTCCATATCATAATGTCCTAATAGCAGCATGTTTAAAATTATTTGAAAAAATAGGAGAATAATTATCTGTGGGTTTACTGCCTTGTGCTTACCTTCTAGCAATGTTTTTCTCATTCTCTCTTTCTAGATGCTGCCAAAATTTTTTTGTTATAACACCAGATTAAAAGAAATGTCTGATTCTCTGAGGAAATGATATATGGTTTAGTAGGTGAAACAGTTTTTAGCAGTACTAGAGTGTTTATCACTTGTTCATTTCCCACAGGAAAAGGAAATGTCACAAGCCATTTTTGTAGCAGAATTGATTTCCCTTTTGTTTAATCCTGACTGTCTGCTTCTTGCAAAGAAATAGACTATGCCTCTTTCCTGGACTCCACTCCGACATACTCCTGTTTCCTTCCAAACCTGATCCCTGTTAGGTACACACAGAGATCAAATTATGAATATGTCTGGAAAAATGTTGGAGCAGCTGACCTGGGATCTTTACGTTGCTGTACAGTCCCAGTGCGACAAGGCTTTGGTTGTTTTTGTCTCAGTGCAACTGCAGATAAACTCTGCAGCTTGAAATCTGCTGTTTACTTTAATTGGCTATGTTTAATTAAAAGAGGATCTTATCTCTATGAAGTGTTTATACAAAGGCATGTATTTAATGCATCCACCACCATGTCGCTGTCCCAAATTCTATGAAAGCCCTTAAATGCACACTCAACTTGAGCTATGCTTTAATTACAGTCATGGCTATGGATGCATCTCATCCTTTCCTATTGCTGGATTTTCTCACAATGCCATCCCTTTCGACACACATGGGCCTTACTGAGAAAATGGACTGGAATAATTTATCTTTTGCCATAACTAAAGAAAAGCAGAGCAAAGACTCAGCTGAATTATTTTCTTGGTGGGCTGGGAGAAGCATCATTGCTCTCTCTATTCAACTTTTATATATTTTTCACACTCTAGAGCTCTTGTGATGAGTGGAGCACCCCTGTATTAGGCAATCACTGGATATAATTTCTTGGCTGTGCTGGAGAAAAAGCAAGTGTATATCAGAGGGCAACAATGAAGCAGTTAGCTTGTGGCACCTAGGGATGGGGGTAGGAGACAGAGAAGTGGGATGGGAAAAATAAGGGAGAAAAGGAGGAGCAGGGGAGTGAGAGTGCAAAGGATCACCCTAAAGGATGTGACTGCAGGGAAGCAATACAGAGAATATAGCATGTATAGGCCAGCCTATGGAAGGAAGCAAAGACCACAACTTTACTATTAACCATGGCATCAAGCTTGGTTGTTTCTCTTCTGCTGAAGTAAGAGGACAACCAGAACTTTGTGAGATCTGGACTGAAATCCAATTTCCCCTAGAGTTTTACTTCAAACAAGTAGGACTTGGGTATTGAAAAAGACCAACAGCACTTCCTCCTTCTCTAACAGCTTTGCGTGTGTGTTGACCTGCTCATTGTTACATTAAGGATTTACTGTGGTTTTAACCTCCAACTGACAGCAGTGGCTTGGCAGGTGTGATTAAGCATCCTGGCAAGCAATGAGCAAAGCTGCTGTTCCATCCTTGGCTGCAGCCCTAGCAGCTGGAGCCCTACACTGCTCCCCTTCACTCCAGGGGCCACAACAAACTCTGTTTCTCTTGAAACCTAACTATCTTTTTATATGTTATATGAAGAATTTCTTTGATGGTGATGTTCACTGCTATCACTACGCTACCATCTCACTGGAAAATCTTTTGTTTTGAAGAGTTTTTTAGGCATTGTGTTGAGTACTGCCAGGGAGTGAAGTCTGAGAAGAGGGCACTGAGATGGAGAAAAGCAGCACTTTTCCATTTTAGCTGTTTAATTCTGTAATTATCATCCTATTCCAGAACAGCCTTTAAGGTTTTTGCCATTAGTTAGCATTTTCAAAGGTCAAGGTTGCTCAGCAACATGAAAGAGGTTCAATCTTTGGGGACCTTGATGCTGGTCCCACACTCACACAGCCCTCAGTTGCCTCTGTCTGTATCCTGGAGAGAAAAGCCAAAACCTAACAGCCTATTTGAAGGATGGGGATTTTGTGCTTGCTTTCAGTAGGTAAGCTGCACTTCTCCCCTTTCTATGTAGGCAGATTTTGTGAGATGGCAAAACAATACAGTTGGAAATCTATGTCCACCAATTCCTGTCTACAAATCCCTGCAGAAATCTGTGCAAATACAGATGTCTTGTTGCTCTGATTCATGAGGGACTCCTCACCCTACCTTTTCTAGATATTTCTGACTTAAGTACAACTTCAATGCTTGCATTTTTGAGGAATGCTATAGGATAATGCTGATACGTGTGAAGCTTTTTCATAGGCAAAACCTGAACATAATCTAGCTGTAACGGAGCACCAGTTTATGATGCAAGCCTGGGTTATGTATATGTGCAAAGATATGGGACACATTTCAAAAGCTTTTAGATGCCTCATTCCAATTCCCTGAGTGTTAGATGTGGAAATGTCTTTAAAAATCTGGATCAGAGTTCCACAAGTCTACAAGCTCTTGTGAACTACAGCTACCAGGCAGGACACATGATGGGAAGAGATAACTGAGCACCAAATTGTATTACTACTTCCTAGAGAACATACATAGCAACACTTTTAGCTCAGTTTTAAGAATTTAAATATAAAACTCAAGAGCACTTGTATATGCTCTTTTTCACCCTGCCAAAAACTAGAAAAGCTTCAGATATTTTGATTTTCTTTGCTCTTATTCTAAACATCTTGGTGTTAATAAATATCCTTTACAGATGAAGACTGTAAATTGGCAGAATTTTTTTGTGTTTATTTTCTATGTCTAGTAGGTATACTGGAACTGATTTTCTTCTTTGTTTGTTGTTGAAATGTGTTTAAAAGCTGCCAGTTTTGCTGACATTTCAATTGGAACTTCCTCTTTTCCCAAATTATACACTCTAGTAATGTTGCAATTTTTTGTTTTGGAATATTGGGGCTTTTTGGTGTAAAAAAAAGTTTGGAAGTGAAACACATAGATGTTCCACATAAAAGACAACGCCAGGATAAAATAACAAAAGCTTCTTTTATGAAAACAAAATATTTTGATCCAAGTCCATTTTTTTTCCCTTCTCTTCTGCTCCCCAGCTTGTGTTTACTTCACAACACAGTTCCTTCATTTGCAGTTTTTCCTGCTGGTTAAAAATTAAAATATAGTGCCACTCAGTTATCCCTTTTATCCCTGCTACCTGCCCTTCTATTCATTCTGTTCTTAGTCACTGAAACCTTTCCATGTCAGTTCCTAGAGGCTACACCCTCAAACACAATAAATCTCTCATGAGTTACACCCATGATGATACTGAGGTTATAATTGTAATGGAATTTAGTCACAGTTTAGCTGAGGAACAAATATAGCCCTCACTTTAAGTAAGTATTCATTTACAGTGTCTCAGACCATGTAAGATACCTGGAGAGTAAAAACATTAAACCATGTATTTTACTGACTCAATGAGCAGTAGCAGACACTGTACCACACCTCTAACAGACAGCACGATTGCAGTCCACCTGTAAACAAAAATGGTGAGATTCTGGTATCAAACACATGGATAACAAAAACATGACTCCAGTCCAATTATTTCAAAACTATGTCCTATAACTGAGAGTGGAAGTCAATTTACTATAGTTGACAGACTTCTTTTCCAACTTTCCAGTAGCAAATGTGCCCAGTATGGACAATCCCTTTTTATTTTTTTATTAGGTTTTCATGTTCTCTGTCTCACCAGTTGCAGATGAAATTTTCTGATTATTTCACTTCTGGACAGCTCAATAAAATTTTTTATTCCCAGAAATAACTGAAGTTAGTGAGAGCATGATGGTGGTTCTGGATCATGCAATGGATGATCCAGTGGACCATGACACTGTATGTGTGGGTGACACCAATTCCCATTTTAACTGTGGGATCAAATTCTATGCTTACTGTGATTGATTTTGCCAGAAATTCAGTAAAGTCTATAGTACATTTTCTCTTCTCTATCTCTAGTTATCTGCCATCTGTTGTGTAGCACTCCAGCATATATTGATGCTTAAATTAAAACAGAAAACGCTTCTTTCAGCACTTCTTACTATTTCTGATTTCTCAACCATATAGAGACAGATAAAATATTTATCCAAACATGTTTTGGTTTTTGTTTAGTTCATGGAATACTTAGAAAATGTAATTACATTTTTTTTCAGTGAAATTATGAGACTTTTGCTATCAGGATGATCTTGAGTATATAAGTAAGGATACACACACAGAGGTTTATTAGACTCCATATGCCATTTCTGTTACAGGTTTGTCTCAAAGAAGAGCTCATCAAGAACAAGATTCAAAGTGCCAGAAAAGTGCTTGGAGGGTTTCATAGGCTACCACTGAGACTCATAGTTTTCTTTATCCTGCTTATTAAACATTTAGGGAGTTTTTCTGAGATTCAGAGGAGTACCCAAACTCCTCAGAAAATGAAGCACAACCAGAAACAATTTTTTCTCTGGTAGCTCAGTAGACCAAGTATTAACCTAGCAATAACCTGGAGAAGAGAAGGTTCAAGGGAGGATGTTATCAATGAGTATAAATATCTGATGGGAAGGAATGAAGCTGAGGTAACCAGACTTTTCTCTGTAGTGCCCAGTGACAGGGATGTCCTGGTCTGAGTTAGAACAGAACTAATTCTCTTAAGTGATTTTTTTTTCAGCTGAGTCTCTGCTAACTAACTGCATTTTCTGAAGCTAACAGCATGTTTTCACAGACAGTGTCTCCTTCTAGCAGTGATAATGCTTGATGTTTAGAGTTACTACCAAGGATCAGTATGCAAACCAAGGTTGCTGCTAAATCTTGTGTACCACATGGGGGGGTGCAGAAAGTAAAAGGCTGCACCTGTGTAGAGGAGTGAACAGGATGAGTGATCCTAAACTTACCGACAAGGTATTCCATTCTGTATATGTCATATTCAGTATAGAGCTGA
>VYZX01021509.1:0-35618 GCA_013401335.1 Brachypteracias leptosomus | reverse complement strand
TTTTCCACAAACAAATGGGACAACTGAGGCAGAGGTGAAAGTCTCTTTCAGAGGTGAAAATGTTTTTAACAAATTTAACAAACTCTTCAGTACGCAGAAATGCATATTTGAACATATATCTAAAAATGTAGAAAATTTATAAAAATGTCAGGATTTTTGTGTCAGTTTAAACCTTTTTTTTTTTCCCCGCCACATTGTGAGAAGGAATTTATCATAAACAAACAAGCCAAACTAACGTTTGTGCTTGTGACGGTTTGCCAGTTCTTGTTGTTTAACATCTTAAACTGCTAATGTTTATTTGCCAGGGAATAAAATCCATTCTGTGGCATGTGCAATGCTGGTATTACTCTATTGTGGAGTAATCCAAAAGATTTGGAACCCTTGCTTAATAAGGGGATTTGGGCTTCTGTAATTCTTCTCTGCAAGAACCTCTATGATGCTTTCATAGTCAGTCTCCACTTTGCTTTCAAACAGCTCTTAAGCTTTTTACTCCAGTGTTGACTTTGCATGTCATTGGTTTTTTTCTTCAGTTTTCCAGCATGTTCACATTCATTTTCAGGCCAAAGATAGCAATGGAAGAATGCCGCAGCCAAAATATGTTTAAACTATTTGTTTGGATCAAATTCATCTGTCTACTGTTCTTCATGGCACTGCTAATAGCAGAGGTACTTTTCATTCCATGTATCTATTACCTGAGAGAGCTTTTTCTCCTTAAGGACATCAACTGTCTCATAAATATTTGTATTAGTATTAGTGCATTTAGTTACATGATGAAAAATCTTTGCAAAAATAAGCAGGAAAAAAGGGTAGATGTAGAAGTTCTTAAAAACTCGATGTTAAATTGTTTCCAAATATTGCTACATTGTAAGAAGTATATTCTGTGGATTGATATTCAAAGCAATAAAATGGATCAATGTGTGGACTAAACCCAGCTGTACTAGCAGCGCTCTAGCAAGAGTTCCTACTTTTAACCCATTCTCTGTGACATAAATGAACCAACCACACATCTTATCTTAGTAGACGTAGCTTCAAGTTTTGTTTCTGTCAATATTTATAGGACTTGTGGTCTATTCTGTACTCCCTTTTAAAAAATTGGGGTGCAGATATGTTTTTTGGGTCTCCTCTGTACAAACAGGGATTAACTCAACTGTTGAACATAAATGGTTTAGAAAATTCCAGAGGTGACACAGGCAACAGTATTTTTTTTTTATTAGCTCCAATTTGTCAAAAAAATAAATTTGGAAATATGGACAGGTTCACAGCTATCTTGCTGTAAGAAATAAAAGCACATCCCAAGATACCAATATCCAGATAATGAAAGAATGATCTATCTTTCTTAGTTGAAATAAAGATAAGCCAATAGAATGGACACAAGCCTTAAGTTAAGTATCAATCACCAGTCTAGCAGATCTCTCCTCTTTTTTCATATTTGGAATGAATGTTAGAACATATGATATCTATGGTTATGTGCTAAAGAGAAAACAGCAAAACAACTTTTGCCAGTAAGAATAACCTGCTTTTATTTTGTGGTTGAATTTAGGTGGAAAATATTACAACACATACGCTAGCAGAGATTAGACAAATGAGGTAAGAACAATAAAAAAGCATGAGGGACAGAAGGTGTTGAAGAAAGATAGAGTTGAGTATCACCATCCATGTAGGTGGACGCAAGCATTGTCAAAGAATTTGGCCTCTAAGTGCCAGCATGTAGATTAGGATCAGTTCTGGGCCAAGAATTGAATGCTCTGAGGGACATCAGAGCTGAGTTTATGCTCAGTAGGAAATTAAAAATCCCAGAACAGCCCAAGGTCAGAAGCTGGCCACCAGTCTGCAAATTACAGCTAGACAAGACTAATAAAGGCAGTGTAGGAAAACCCCAGTACTTTAAATGTCCTTGTTAAAGTCCTTTGGTGCAACAATGACTGAGATAGCACAAAGAAGTGCTTTAAGAATTGGAAGTATTTTATAGTTTTCATAATTGCTCAGTCACATAATTCTGAAATAATTCATAGCAGATTTAAAGGAGATATGGCCTTTGGATGCAAAAGACAACTAATTGAAAGCTTACACAAAATAGGAGATTTCTTAGTTGAGTGATTGTCCTACCAGCAAATCAAAGCAAATGGCAGCCAAAAACTTGTGACAAAAATTTAGAAGGTATACAAGAAAATTATCAGCAATAAAGTTTATAAATTATTACTGCAATGTTTCAATTTGAGGAAACAAAAATAAAAGTACAGCTACACAATCAGTGTTTTTTATACTACTTAATGTAAGTTTTGCTCTGTGAATGCAGGGACCTTCTTAAACAGATGTTTACACTTGGCAGAAAACATCGAAGTGTATGTTGAATAGTAGGTATTGGTGTCTTTTACAAAGATGCAAAATACAACTCTATCATTGTGAATCTGTAGAATGTCAGAAATCTTGTTTGACAGTCTTTAAAATGAAGGAGGGAAGTCTGAGAAAGCAGACAAGGGAGTGAAATGCAAGAGGGGGATGTGGGGAGTGAGGCAGTAATAGAATTCACAAGAAGCTGATGTCTTCTGGGAGAGAGCGGAGGTGCTGACAGTTGACAGGCCAAGATGAAGGGCTGTCTTATATGCCTGACAACAGTGGAAAATGGACATTGAAGAGCTGGAGGAATACAAGTTTTAAAAATAATGCTTTAGTAAATAAGGCCTGGAGGAAGTAAGTTGCTATAAAGCTAAATACAAATAAGAGCATGAAGTTAGTGAAAGGCTTATAAGGAATTGAGCGATGGCTGTGATTCTCCAGATATCAGTTCACCAAGCAGTCAGCCTGTGTTTTCTTGCAGGGCTGCAACAGACAGGACAGTGAGGGAGTTCTCTTCCACTATAGGATGAGATTTTGGTATGGTGAAGATTCCCATGCATCTTCCTATGTGATCATAAAATTCCTTCTCTTTTCTCAATCTGTTTTAAAATTAAAATGTCACTTGCATAGTCGAAGTAGATCTAAGGCTCATAAGAATCCTCCATTGCAAATACAAGATTCAATGGTTAAAATGGGATCAAAGAAATTAATAAACATGATACAATTTACCTCATTATGGAGAAGGATTTTCTGTAGCTTTCATGTTAGTTACATTCTGTACTTGAAAATACTGCATTATTTATTGTGTGCATAAAACTTGATTCTCCAAGGTCTGTGAAGAGCTTTTTTATTAAAAAGAAGTAGCAGCATGTTCTGTTTCTTGATATCACACCAACAGCAAACACTAAAGTCATGAGTGCTGCTACCTCCCTTGATTTGTATCAAGAGTATATTTAAAATTTACATTATTTCTTTTCAGAGGATCATGGTTGGATTAGACTGTTGGGTATTTAAAATGTGAAAGCTGACAGGTTGATTAGTTTTTGGTTTTACAACTTTTAAAACTAAGAATGTAACATAAATGATACAGTATGTTGTTTTCAACTGGTGAAGAAACAGAACTGCAGTTCCTTCAGAACATCAACTCCTGTTTTCCAAAATATTTTGGAGAGACTGTGCTACTGTGGTGAGAATATTACATACATATTCAAACTGTGCATTTATTATACCCAGTAGTTAAATCTAAATTGTTGTGAGCTATGTGGCATCAGAAATAGCATGGTTTCTGGCTTTAAGAGTTAAGTGGATTATATTTGTAATAAAGAGAGATCTTGTAGTATGGTAAACTATAATTTTCAGTTGTGTCCACAAGATCCAGTTTTAGCCCTACTGTAGGTTACTTGTGTGCTCTTGTTTCTTCTCTGCTTAGGTTCTGCTTCTTTCTACTCACGTAGCAATTATAGACATTTTCAGGTCACTCTCATTTAATTTTTTTAAACATTATCATTTTCAAGGAGCAATGAAATATGGATGCAATATAAATATATAATGTGTAACATGAAACATCTGTTTGGTTTCTTTATTGCTAGAACTTAGTAGTAGCCAGATCATGGATTAGATGCTCTCCACAGTACCTCAGAAATCTGCAAACTATTTTCTGGTTCTTTGACTGATGCTCCTAGGGTAGATTGAATGCAGGGAGGAGAACTGAAAGCTGTGATGGTGATATAAGGCAGTTCCCAATGAGATGAAAGAGCCTGTCTGGAAACAGCTGAAGCATAGGCCTGGGAAGAGGAATGAGAGATTTTAAAATGAGGGGAGATTGAAACAGGAAGCTGAGAGAAAGAGAAGTGACATTGCAAAATGTGCTGCTTCTCTTCTTCTGTTTATCTTCACTACACTAGTCATAATAGTGTTACTTTCATCTGCTCCTTAGTGGCTCCTTAATGTGTGGTCTGATCAACCATTAAATCTTTTGTAATGGTTTATACTAAACAGCATCTTGTTTCTATCTTGCCAGTCTGTGTACCCTTATTTGAAGACTTTACCTTTGTCTTCCTATTTGTTCCAGTGCTCACTCCTTCTACACTCTTCAATTTTTTTCATCTTTCTTACCATTTTGTCCCCTGGACCCACTGTTAGCAGCTCTGTTTCTCCTGTGCCAGCAACAGCCCTCATCCTCCATCACTCAACCCTCTCATCTATCAGACTCTATCGGTCCTTCAGTTATACACATTTCATAATAATCTGACCAAATTAGGCTTCTTGTTGACATCTATTCTTGGTGTTAAGTTCTATGTACTTTTAAACGTTTCATTTGTAGTAACACCTGAAACTTAAACGACATTTGAGTTGTCAAAACTCAACTGATTAAACCTGTGGACTATTCTCCAGGGTATTCTAAGATAGCAGGTGACATTTAAGAGCTTGCTAATACTTAAAACCTCTTTACAGTGTAGATTTGAATCATTATTTTTATTACAGACTTTAAGAAACTGAGACACACAGTAAAGTAACCAGCTGTTCAAGGTCCTAGCAGCAAAGCAGAGAAAAGGTCTTGAAACTTAGTCCTGTCTTTGACACACTAGGGCCACACCAAGAAAACACTTGTTGTGACTGGGTTAAGTCTTTTTTATCTGGAACATACCTAAGGCTTTGTCAGGATAGCTATTATTTTGAAAATGTTTGAAATACTGTTCAAAATAATTTCTATTTCTTTCTGGGAAAGAATCCTTAATAGAATCATGCTGACAATTTTGCAATTGGGCTAATAACTCCCTGCTTGTGCTCAATATTTAAATTATTTTCTTAAACTACTGAAGGAACAATAATTTAAATCACAGGAACTAGAATTCATCTTCTCTTTTTAAAAGTAATCACAGGGTTTCAAGAGCATATGAAACAGAGAGCAGTGACCCTTGTCCCAAAGGAAATGATTTTTATTTTTCTTATGGTTGTGCATTCCAATTGTTTCCTGCTTCTTTTATTCTGTACTTTATATACTTGACGGCTATTGCTGAATGAATCTGTCCTAGAAACTGTATGCCATCTCGACTCCTTTGGACTCAATGTGCATAAATAGGTGGGATATATTAGGTACCTTTCGGGAGCGCATCTTCTGCAAGCCAAAGTGTAGTGAGTAGGAATAATCAGGAAATTTGATCCAAAAAGTCATTCTGGAGCTGGACTAAAACAGTAGTGTAGGTGCACCCGAAGCCTCTAAAGGTATCAGAAGATTTCTACATGCCAAACTCTTTGTCTACAGATTTACAAAAAAGTCTGTTTAGTATGTAAACTTATGATGATTGCTCTGTTAGTGTGCCTTTCATCGTAGGAAAAGCAACTCTTGGCCACTGATGATATAGCTACAAATTGAAACTTAAAGAATGCAGACCCAGTTTCTCTGTTAAGCGAAGTCTGCTAAGGTCAGGAATAAAGAATTTGGTCCCAAGAGCAGCCCCTGTTGCACAGTTTAAAATCTATCATATTTGTTGTTTCAAAGGCATTTTCTGTCAGTGCTCCATAACAACTGTTGCCCTTGTAAAAAGTTCCAAATTCACTGACCCTTTTGTAGTAAGGTTAAGGGATATGTTCCTTAACATTTTTATTGGGTTAACAGATCAAAGTTATGAACAATCACTAGTTTGGTTTTTTTTTAAACTTGGAGTATCTGTTTTGTTCTTGTAGAAAGGCCTCCTGAGAGTTAACTAGCCTCCACTGGATGGAGCTCCACCTGGGATTTAGTGTGACCATCACACATGGCAAATGTGAACAAATTATTCTAGAAGCCTGACAGGTCTCAGGGTTTCCTATCTCAGACACATCAATTACCATGAATTAAAACCTAAAATGAAGTTTTCTATGAAACAAATATTCTAGTTTTCCCCTCTCAAAACCACTTTTGATACTTAGACAACAAAGATACCCAAGTGGTGAAGACAACTTCAACCATGCTGTGTATTCTTGGCTCATGAATGTGTTATCTACTGGAATGAGTACCAATGTACACAATCTGAGAAGCTTCAAACAACTGACAGAATGTTCATTAAAACATTCCATTACAATGTTCCTTCCTTACCTCATCCTACAGAAAATCATGCTTGTTCACTGAAGGAATAATGACTATTCAGACTTGAATTAGTTTTAAGGCCTGAGATGGTTTTGAGGGCTAAAATCTTGTGGACTATCAGCGTTAGAAATAAATGACTGTAAGACTCCTGGAAATCCCCATTACAAGTGGTAACCAGATTTTGTTTCTCTCTTTGATCCACAACAAGGATTTGAATAACAAATGAAAATGGTCTCAGATAGATTAAAGGATTTTGTGATCTTTAGTGTATTTAACATTTTTATTCGTGAGGCTTTTGTTTAGACTTGCAGAACAAACAACATAGCTTTTGCAGGTGAAGGAATTGGAAAAAAAAAAAAAAAAAAAGGGCCTTTGAACAATGGTTTAAAAAACAGTTCTCAAAAATTTATGAAACAGTTCTAAGAACTGTTTATTACAAATACATGGCCAAGTTCGATTATTCCAGATTTATTAATTTCTCGTTTTGCAGTTCTAGGGCTTTTTGTTCCACAGATGTGTGCTCAAAATATTGTTGTGCTTATCAGTTCTATCACAAATTCTGTCAGTTTGAAGTCTCTCAAATTTGGAGCTTCCCACATAATACTGGAAAATGGTAGTTTTATTTTGTTTCCTGGCATGTAGATGATCCACTGATCTTTAGTTCTTACTTGAATCTGGAATGCAAAGAATATATAAATAAGTCGATGNCAATTGCTGTATGGGCTTCCTGAAACCCAGACTTTTCCTATTGCTGGAGGTAATTTAGTTCAGCAATTTCAAAGTGTCTTTAATTGTTTATTTCATTAAATTAGCTGCATTTCTACTAATGAGATAGGGAATTATTTTTCATCCATTAGTGTACAGCTCTCTTTGCATGATATTTAGATAATACAAGATAGAACAGCTACCACCTGCATGGGTGCCTTGAATATATGAGAAGACAACTGTCGATAAGAACCTTTTACTTAATGACTGCTAATATTTAGAACTTTTATAAAAAGAACATTGTTTTTCAACAATACTTACTTTAACTATCATTTCACCATTCTTATGATAAGAGAAATATGACTGAGAAACACATTAGGGGCATGGCATCAAGATAGATGTGGGACCTTGTCCACTAGACAGGTTGTATAAGAGGTAGAGGAAAAGTTACAGGCTGCAAATATCTTTTTTTATTACAGCTTATGAAACTCCTGGGCTGTTAATGAACAACCATTGCACTGTAGTTTCAGTTAAACTAATAAATAGTAGGACTAGTTATTTCTTATTCTTTTCACAGACTTCTTAGATATATTGAGGACCATTTAAATTAATGCATCATCAGTATAATACTAAAAATAACTAAATGACAGAATCAGCATCTGGTGGGTTTTTTTGTTGGGTTTTTTGTTTGTTTTTTCTTTGCTACACAACAAAACAGAGCACAAAGCAAATCACTGCTGACTGTAAAAATATATAAGACATATCTTTGTAAATATTTAAATAATTGTTAAAATAACCTTCCCAGCTTTGTACAGTAATGCAAACTGGCAAGTATTATGGTTCCAAATGTGCTGTTTTCTCAGTTCTGTAATCAATGCAGGGATATAATGGGCTTTATTTTAAAAGAGGATTCACCCAAGTATATTGTGTTTGTTTTCATGGTTTTGTAAGACGTCAGTTGGAGACTTGCTAAAGAATTTGAAAGGAAAAGTCTAGTTTTTTGCAGATGTGCCACTAGGATTTAAGTAAGCATGTAAAATTTTTTTTGTACTCTTTTTGTTTGATAGTTAATAATTCATCCTGAAAATCAACAAAACTTCTCTCTTGGACCAACACATTGATCAAGTAGTCAGAATATGCAACGATGGTTGATCTTTCTAAGGGTATGGTTGCATCTTTGCCAAGGTCGCATATCACCATGCTGACCCGGAGGCAAGCCAATGGCTAAATTACCATCCACTACTTTTTTTCTGCTCCAGCAAGACATGATGTGTGTCCATCAATGTTGCACTGCTGTGGGAGTGGAAAGGTTGTGCAGAGACTATGCTTCCTCTGTGGTACTGCTAGACTGTGACAAGCAGCTAGGCTTTATGTTTCACACCAGATATAGGATGTTCTGTACAGTGATGAGAGAAGTAAATATGAGCAGGGTTATGGCAAGATGGGCTGACACCACAGTCTGCCCTTAGTTATTTCAGTCCCTAATGAACTGGGCATTTTTCTCCCTTTTTTAGTACTTTCCTTTTGCTCCATTCTGATAAATGTTCACATGTGAGCATGGAACATGCCTAAACCACTAATACTTACATATTCATTTTCCTTTCTCTGAAAGCAGTGCTGGCTTCTCAGAGATGATCCTCTTGATTATTCAGAGTAATAATTCCTTAGAGTACACTTAAACGAGAGATGAGAATGTACCTTACAGCCACCCCCAGTCTTCCACTCTGTGCTCACATTCCATTACAGATTCTGGTGAGTAAGACCCTGGAGACTAATGTTTTTACAGTCTCATTACTATCTAGTGTATTAGACCATGGCAAAAACATAGTTCAATGAAAAATATATCCTGTTACAGTGAATGATCACTTGGCAGCAATGGTTATTTTAAAACTTTATCTACGGCCTTTAAGCTTTCACCATCTGTTCTACCTTCTAATTATACATGCAAAAAGAACATAATTCACAAGTGTATCATAAAAGTGGATAACGTAATTGATTAAATGACACCTCTGCATGTATGTCTCTTATTCAGTTATTCTGTCTGGTTATTAAGTGCCTGTGTTTTGCTTTTCAGCTCATAAATCACTCTGAATACGTTGTACAGTGACTTTTTCTTGGCAAACAGACAAGAGATGTACTTTTTGAGGGGAGGCAATGAACTGATAATAGTGATGGATGGAAAGAGAATACCAGAGAGGTACAAATACTGTCAGACATCAAACAGTATGCATGCTCCAGGTCTTTGAAGGAGTTGGACCAACCTGCTCTCACACCATGCAGTACTTCATAACATGAGGAACTACTTGGCAACTGTCTTAAATTAAATAAGCAAGGAAGAAATTGTTTGCTTAAATGGCATCTGACATTCTGCATATAACTTTGTGTATGACATTCCAATATCTGTGCATTGTTATGAATGGAAATCTTGGGAGTTTTGTTTTGCTAAGTCATCCAAGTGCCTATATTATTTTCAAAATTTCAACAATGAATTCCATTTCTGTTCCATGCTAAGATTAAGTTTAACTTGTCTAGGGCATTAGGGAGAAAAAAAAAGCCTGTACTTTAAAAGAGCTAGGAAAAAAGAAGAGCCACAATAACTGGAAATAAAAATTATTTGTAATTTGTTTTCACATATAAGAAATTAACTGAGTTCACAGATTTAAAATAATAGTAAAACCTGAATAATAGTGTAGCCTTTACAATACTTAATTTCCTTACAACTAGCAAATTTTAGCGAATCCACAGAAAACTCCAGTTGGGAACTGACAGTACGGCTTAGGGTCTGTTTTTATGAGGGCTTGCTTAGGCATGATGAAGTAGATACTTAGAGTGCCTTCTACAAAGCTTTAGTAAAATCGTAGACCCCCTTCAGAGGAATTTGAAGATTCTGCACTGCCATTTCACTTTCAGTGTTTCTGCAGTAACCTTTCTGAAGTAATATACTTTATGTACAATTTGCTACACATGCTTTGTCCTACATGTCTACATAAAACACATTGCACAAGAATGCATTTGTCTGAATGGATGGAAGAAAACACTTATTATAAAATCTGCTTTGAAAGATGCTTAAAATTAAACAGAAGAAAATTTCATTCTTAAATTTATAGCATTATACTCATTTATGCTGCAGATTCTGTGAATCCCAATAGGTTTTAGCCTAAACGACTCTTCTCTATTGTTACCTTTGTCCCCTAATTTAGGCAGATAAGGAGAGGGAGTTCTTTGTGACATTAATGTATATTTAATCCAGATCATTACTTTGGTAGTTTGGCCTCAATCTTCTTCCAAGGACTATAGTATACACCCCAGGCATGTCCTGTCATGTCTTTTGCTCTTTCTCTTAATGTCTCCTTCCCTCATTCTGACAGGTAATTTAAAAAGCCTGCCACATATCTTCCTTGCATCTGATTCCACTGGATGAGAATGGATTGAAAGATGGAATGTAGTGGAACAAAACAATCTCTAGTGTGAGTATTTTAATAAAAATTTTTAAGTATTTGTATTGACTTCACAAGAATTCCCTAATCATTAACAATGCAGTCCAGACAGAGGATTACCATGATTTTGCTAGGAAATAATACATGGTTATTTCCTTAAGGGATTTTTTAAAATATCAATAACTAATACTCTCCTCTTGTGCTACTATGTAGAAAAGAAATTTATGTTTAGAATATGTTTGCTTGGAGCTAAAATAAAAGTATGATGGAGTGTTAAAAAGCAAACATGAAATGTTAGGAAAGCTTAAAACCCCTGCTAAATCCCTAGAGGAGTACATAACACACTCAGCCATAATCTGCAATGATGTATTGCTCAGAAGAGCAGACAGAACAGGCAGGTGTCAGACTTGGCACCTATAAAAATCAATAAAACACATAAATTAGGCAGTGATACTTCATCGTAAAATGTATGGACATATGCAAAGTCTCATTTACTTCACAGGGCTGAGCCAGGGCACATGCAAGGAGATGGGAAGTCCAAGCACAGGTTGTAAATGGTAGGATTAGAGCCTTAGGACTGGAGCCAAAGCTACTCGAATCAGTGGGACTTCTTATCCTGATTTACAGTAGACTGTTAATTGGCCCCTGAATTATTTATTGTGAAATCTAAACAGATATTCCTTAATTCACCCAACCTATTGTTTCTAATTGTAGTTTTTGCAACTAGTCAGTCTTCTGTCATTGGTATACTGGCACATTTTGTCAAAAGCAGCTTCACAAAATAAACTTCTAACTGAACCTGGAAAAATATATAATTATACCAAGTTCAGAGCAGGTTGCTATTTTGGGGGTTCATTAAACTAACTCAAATTGATGAACCATTCTTTTTTGTTGATAAATATTCATATTTTTCTAGAAGTCAACAGCAAGTGAGCAGTTTTCTAGGAAAAAAAAAAAATACCATTCGATATGCAAATACCTCCAATCTACAGCTGTATATACAAGACCTAATTTTACCTTCTTTTTCCTACTTTCCAAACAATCATTCTCTTACATGTCTGTATTCTGCTGATTACTATGCTTCTCTCCCTATCTTTTAAAGATTTCCTTTATAATGGATTTTTCTTCCTTTATATTGCCTTTTTGTTAATTTGTTTTTCAAAGTTTAGTGGACTGTAATTCTTATGCTATAGTTAGAGTTTAACTTTCAGAACTATATTTTCCTGTTAAGTTTGAAACTGGGGAAAGGAAAAAAACAAATCCTTATTATACTCAATATTTTAAAACCTCAGAAAAGACAGAAAAGAAATCTCCAAGGGTTCTGTATTTTTTAAAAGAGATTAATTCTTTTTCTACAGCTATGATTTAATATTGCAGATCTTTTGAGGTTTTCTGTAACCAAGGATCAGGGTTTCTTTTACTTTACAGTAATGAACAACCACCAAAATATTGATTTAGCTTGACCATACTTATAATAGATGTTATTTAAAATATAATATGCGTGATTTTGAGATATGAAATCAGTTGCAGAAAAAGTCTGAGAGGCTCTCTGATCAGTGATGAGAAATTGTTCACTAGATAACTGTAATTCACAGGGTGATCTGCAGAGCAGAGTTGTTTTGGCCAGCTGCCCAAATTCACTTCATCACATGCTTAAGTTTAATTAGGCTTTGTAGACTGACAGATTATAAAGCCAAAGGGGGCTATTGTGGTCATCCACACTGACCTCCTTTGCAGCATGGGCTAGAGGCCTCTGCTGAATAAATCCCAATTGCAAGAACAAAAGCCTTTTCAGCCAGGTATCCACTTCTGTGTAAAAACTCTGGTGATGATTTGTAACCCTTTGTGCCATTGACCCAGTGTTTCCTAACTACCCTTGTTCAATTATCTTCCTCACCTGAAGCTTTTTACTAGCTAAAATCAGCCCCTGAGCTCATTTTGTCATCAGGGACCTAGAGAGGTCCCTGCTCTCTACTGCCTGCCCACAGGACAGTCTCTCACTGGTAAGGCTTGTGGTGAGGCTTGGCCATTTGTGGGGTGTTTCCTGGCCCAGCTGGTGGGCTCTTTGGCCATAGATGGGCTGAGGCCTCCTGTTTCCTCCTGGGAAGAAGAAACAGCTGCCTGTGCTTTGGTGGCTGCCTCACAGTCTTCTGCCAGATCTACATGCCAGGATGTGAGCAGCCTATGCAAAAGGTACTTTTCTTCTTTCTTTTTTTCTCTACCCTCAGAAGGAAGGAATTTTGTGTTGGCTTTTCTGCCTTGCAGAGTAGGGGCAGGGCTAGTGCCTTTGGAAAGTTTAGCAATGTAGCCCTGTAGGTGGAGGTGCCATGGCTGTGAGTGAATTACTGTCAGGGCTTGGCCTGACCTGGCTCTTCTTCAGAAACCAGCTGCTGTCTCAGTCCTTCCAGATAAACTGTGCCCATGTGGGGGAGCCAAGTTGCCCCTTAAAAAATGTCCCCCACTTGAGGGCATTGTGGTCTGGATGGAGTCCAGGAACATGGTGGGCTATTGGAGCTGGATTTTAAGGTTTCTGAGTTGCCTTTAATTAGTCAGCAACTTACACAAGTATTTCCCTAAATGGGGAATGTAAGTCTGCTTTGTAAGTGAGATTGTCAGTTCAATTTGAATGAGTACATAAGGTATACAAGAGTTGGAAGGGGTTCCATTGTAATTGACTGCTGATAGTCACATTTGTCATAGGTACCAAAAGAAAGAATGAAATAACTTTAATAAATGTCTAGTTTTCTATGGCAACTAATGCAGATATTTAGCAATCTAATGGTGTGCACTTCAGGTGGTGTAATAAGCACACTGAAAATTCCCTTTCTGGCTCACTAAACTTAAAATTGAGACTGTGCCCTGCATGTCTTGATTCTGCCTTTGGGAGTATATATGTTCACAATTAATTCTGAAAGGTATTTATTTTTAGGCAGAAAGTATCTGTAAAAATGGAAAGATGTGACTGGTAAAAGAAGAGACAAGAAAAAATGGTCTCAGTTAAAGAACAGAGTTCCTGGTTTTATTTGGGGGGCTTGGGGTTCATTTTGGGGGGGTTGGAGTTTTTTTTCAACATAAGAAATGAGTGACAGCATAGAGTCATTTACTCTGTATGCTTGTACTTACCCATACTCTCAGAAGTTGTAATATTCAGACTTAAAATGACCATGCCTCCAAGACCTATATCTGTATTTGAGCCTGATTAGCATTTATACTCTGCAACTGATGACAACAAAACTCAGCTGTAGCTTGAAGTTCCATGAGGGTCATGCTGACCACTTCTCTTGGTTTGGTAATAAATGAATAACCTTCTTTGACTAATACTAATTAACTTTGTACGGTTTCTGCTGTAAATTATTTTCTAAGCCACTTAGGATTGCTCTCAGCCAATTGTATATATGGCAAAAGGTTAATTGTTTGTGAAAGACAAAGAAAAGGGCACCTCTGTGACTCCCAGCAGAAATTAAGGAAATAATGAAGTCTTTCTATGGGAGTTCATCTACTTCATGTGTGATGTACCAACTGCAAAATTTCTGTGATATTCAAATATCTATTTTCAAGAGCAGTGTTTGAAATTTTAAAAAACCCAACAAGATAAACCAGAGTATATCTTTATATAAAATAATAGCATGAATTTCTGCTTTGTTTAGAAACCTGGCCAGCAACAGATGTGATAATTTAAGCTTGTCTGTTTTGAGAGGAGTTATATCATGGATATACATATAAAACACATTTCCTATGCTGATCAAGGCATGCTGGGTGTTCAATTTAGCCTACATAGTGCAGGAGAATTGTGCTTATATACATGGCAACCATTATCAGACAAGGATAGCGTAATTATTGTGGCATGAAATATTTATGTGGTATATCATTACCAGAAGAGATGTGAATTTCCCATTGCACTCGACAAATGACAAAAGAAACTGCATGTGATGCCACACAATAACACAAGTTTTTACAGCTTATTTAGAGTTGATTTGTAATGCAGAGTTTATAGAAACATCTTTTTTTTCTTTTTTTTTAAGACGTTTGCAGTATATTATTCCTTTTATTTCTTCCTGACTTTCTTATGAAGAAACTCACCTACAGAGGTGTTGGTTGAAGAAACCTGGAAATAAAATTAAAATTATTTTTTAAATTGTGTAAAAAGGCTTTTAACAGTAAAGAAATCCTGTAACCTTGTCAGGAAATTATTTCTTCATCCTTCATCCAAGTTCTTTCCTTCTACCTCATGCTATTTGGGCTTCCTCCTCTGCTTCATCATCTAGAGTTGATTGTGTAAGCAAAGCTGAGATCAGTCAGCTCTGATGAGTCTTATATGTGTAAAGACCTCACATGTGCAGAAATAAGGCAGGTTTTTGCAATCCAGAATTGTAGAGCATTGTGGTTTTTTGTTACTTGTGTGTACTTATTAGTTATTTTTACAGAACAGTATGTGTGTTTTGCAAACCACAGTCTCAAGAGTTTCTCAGAGCGCAAAAAAAAGATTTGGAAAATGGATAGGGGTAAGGAAATAAAGAACTAGAAAGTTAGCATGTGGGAAACCTGTTGATGGAGGTAAAGGTAGAAGTAAAATCCCATGCTTTTGATGTAGAAGTTTTGCTGATGATTTCATTTTGCATATCTGAAATATTTGGGTAGGTTAAAACCTAGGCCCCGAGTGGCTTGTAAGGTTCAGTGTACATTTATCTTCTTTAACTTAACACTATTTCACTTTCTTGGTCATCAGTGTACAATCATGTCCCACGTGAAATGTAAACTTTTTTGAATTTGTTGGATGTTTTCTCATTGCTTTAAAGAAGGTCCAGACTTCATGCTCATATATATTTACTTCTTTACTAATGCTGATCAACCATGAGAAGGAAGTAGCTTATAATGGAAAACTCCATTGCTGTCCTCACCATTAATCATTTCCAGCTGCTGCATATTCTCTAATTTGGTAGACATGGTGTTTCCTTTTAGGATAAGCTAGCAGTTCCTTTCCTTAGCAGCAGCAGTAGAATCAGCAAGAACAACAACTAATGGAACTTGCATTTGTCTCTAAAGCTTCTTAATATGTGAGTAGCATTTGAGTTTAACACTTAAACAGTTCTTTCTTGGTTGGAAAGGAGAAATGAATCATTGATAAACTAGAGGCGGCAGAGAGAAGTTGTAAAAACAATGATTTTTACTGAAAATTTGATAAGGACTCATACCAGCCCGAACTCGCAAAGGTATTAGTTTCTGGATAAAGTTTCGTTTGAAAAACTGATTTAAGATGGTATGGAAGAACCTTTAGGATCTAGAATGGACTGGCTGATTTTCTGGCTGTAACCTGTGCAAGTACTATTCTGAAAGAAGTTTTCTACTCTTAGCTCACTGACATTTTTTTTTCTTCTCTATGGGGCTTGTTAAATAAAGGTTTGATTACTAGAGCTTCTGAAACTTGTTTCTGACTATATGGAAAGTGTAATCTTTTTAGGAATGAGAAATGATCTGCATATCACCACTCAATATTTAGAAATCTATCAAAAGAAACTAGGAAATACTTGTTTCTTATGAAAATTATATCTACCAACTCACTGGAGATCAGTTTTTTGAAACTGGGATACGTCGAATCATGCTGTAGAGAGGACAGTGGTTAAAGGGTTAGTTTTGCTCCAGTATTATTAGAAAAGAAATTTAATAGCTGTTGCAATGAATAGTGATGATTGCAGTACATTTCTTTTGTAGTCAAAGTTGCATGCAGGACAGAAGAAACAAAATAGATGGTGATTTGTTTTCACACTTTCAGATTTTTCCACAACCTTCTGTTGAAGCATTCAGGTTACACAAAAACAGTCAGTTTAGCAAACTGATAATTCCTGGCCTTTTTGGCAAATGGTTTCAGACACAGTTTTTTTTTCTGTGGACAGGTCTGACTGAGGAGACACTACATTGGCACACATACCACTGTTTGAAATTTGGTGTGTGAAAAATACCAAGCTTTAGAGTAGAATACAAACTATATGATGATATAGTATTTTGATTTTTTGGCATGCATATATATATATACACACACACACAGTTTGATGGTGACAATAACAAGAAAAGGAAGAAGGTTCACATAAACTCTGGAGGAACAAGGCCTATAGAAATCTTCAAACCTTGATGTGTGGCAACTTCTACACTAAAGATAATTTCAGCAGAAATCAAGGAATATTTTAAAAACTGAAGATAAGGAATTACAGTATCCAGCTATTACTACTCTAAAAGATTAAGCAAATACATTAGAGAACACTTGTTTCATTTAGATTTTTTATTTTTCTTGTTAAAAAATTCCTGACATATTAAAGCTTTCAACACTATGCATTGTATTTAGCTCACAAAACTCCAAATAGACCAGAAAAGTGAAGCTCAAAAATTTGTTGTCTCTTAAAAAATGTTTTGATTGGTGAGAGCAATTTTTCTGCACCTATTTAGATATTGTTTTGTTCTGGAGGGTTTTTTTGTTTAAGAATTTTTATTTATTTTTTTTTTTAAATCCTGATTCTAGTACAACGCACATTCATTTGATCTAATAGAAACAAGTCTGGAAAGTTTCAATCTTCCCCCAGTTTTGATAATTTATATCTACTGACGATCAGGTATTTCTTTACCATATAGAAGGGTTAACAGTTATACTCTATTGTTCTAGAAATACTCCTTTCTTTTTCTACTACTGGGGAATAAAAATAAGAATGCATGAAGTGCCTTCTTTAATAGCACTTACCTTCCTTGGTGACAATTTTCCACAGAACTTCCTTTGTTCTGACTCCATATTACAACACATTTTGGAGGCCTACAGTTCCAGACTTTTTTCTCATCCACACATAAAAATGAGCTACTACAATGATACCAAGCTTTTCTGCAACTATTAGAAGGGACTATTTATTCTGTCACATCTTTCATCATTTTTAAAAAAATTCATTACATCTCTAAAGCACATTTTTCCAATATTGTCACTTTTCCTAGTGAAGCCTCAACATGCTGAGAACGGAATAAGCATGTAGAATTTCGAATCATAAAATTTTCCATCTTGCCATTGTTATTTTTTTCGAAGAGAAAAATTAGACTTCTGAGAAATCTTTAGAGATGTGTAATCCTGAAGCTTTTCCTTTTCCAGATTTTCTTATGTTAATTTTCATTGTATGTTCCCTTTTTAAGGACAATTGCAATGATAATGAGCTATGCATTCTAACACTTATATAACAAAGAAGTAATAACTATTTATTAACATGACAATATGTACCTATTAGACAAATAAGACCTTTTTTTAAAAAGGTAACCCTTATTTTTAAATGCAAATTGAATAAAACATCGATAAAAATGTCATAAAGAATAACAAAGAGGACACAATTCTTGGTTGTATTTGGCTTAGCTGCTTTAAAAAAAAAAGTATTTTAGACATTATTACAGCAAGATTATTATAAACTAGGAATTTTATCTTTTAGTGTATTCTGCTTTTCTAGATACACAGGGATATTAAGAACAGTGCTTTGTTTTGATTTTTTTAAGTACATTTAACATGAAGCAGGTGATTTTTGTAAAATCTATACTTGCATTAAGATCCATTCCAGATCAGATTTTGCAGCTTAAAATGTACAGAGGCTCTGTTTTCATATGTTCCTCAGTTCAAGACTTCAGAAATATTTATAGATTCTTTTTGGTATAGGGGTTGAAGCATTGCTTGACCAGAGAGAATTTGGAAATTTTGTTTATTTTAATATATACTTCCATTTATTCTTAACAGTATTCATTCTTCAGTCTGTATTTTGCTTAACAACCAGAGGGTGAGATGTTTGGGTTTTCCACTTAATGAACCAGCTTACAATTCATTCTTACAATCATGAGTGCAGCTGGGCCATATTGTAATATATTTTGTTCTTATTGCTACTTAATCAGGGAGGACCACAAATCTTACACAAGTCTGGCAAGCTGAAGGATCAAAAACAATAGTAATTTTAAAAGTGGTTTATATTGATATGACAGTTATATTTGTATTCATGCTTGAAAATATCTGGGCAACCTGAGTAAGAGGTCACTGTTATTAATGCTACGATGTTCAGTGTTAGGCTGAAGCAATTCTACTAAGGGCAGAATAAGGGGAAAGAAAAGGAACGTTATCTGGGAGTATCTCTGTGTAGAGATAAATGGGCTCAGTATATCACTGAGTCCTTTCCAAAGAGCTGACACACAGCAAGGTCCTCAGGAAAGAGTGGCCTAGGAGATGCGAGGAAAGCATGTGGTAAGTGACAAACTGCAACTATTGGGCTGAACGAGTAACTCCATTGGAAGCTCCAGACATAACAGAGCTGTGATCACTTCAGCTGGATAAGCAGATGAGCTTTCCAATTACAGCTCTGTGTGAATTTTGTTCAGTGCCACTGCCATATAGGAAGGATAATAACTAACTCCTCATCATATCACTCAGCCACTCCTATTCAGTGGCTTGAAATGTTCTGCTATCTTCAAGCAATTAAAAAAAAAAAAATTGAGGAAATAGTTCTATAGATATTTATACAGAAATTCACACGTTTCAACAAAGTTCTATGGTCTAATAGTTCTATTTCTTTAGATGTTCTTTCTAATCCACTATACATGGGATATTCTTTTGTTACAGAAATTACATGTACTGTAAATCGGTAGCCCTGGTTCTACTCGTCCACTAGTTTTATTTCACTCTTTTAGAAGTAAGACTTCTTTAAAAGATAATCTAATCTTCCATGCAAGCTTTCTGCTCGTAAAATGTGGAGGGGGATAGATGTTTGTCCACAGCTAATTATTTTTAAGTGTATGAAAAGCATTATTTGTATCTTATATAATCAATAATATTATATATTATTGTATCTTATACAATATTTGTATATTCTATAAGCAATTAGAAGATACACTAGGCTTGCCTTTGAAACACTATAAGTGGTAGAAAGGCAGTAACATAAATAGACCTTAATTGTTTCAGGATGATGGAAAATTTTAGAAGGTTATAAGTTACTTTCAAAAAGAACTAGGATGGTGACAATGTCAACTCCATAACTAACATTCTATTAAAATTAGGCANTTCTTCTCCATCTTACTCTCTCCCCGCTTGCCTTGGTGGGGGTGGGTGGAGTGATAGAGGGACTAGGGGTGGGCACCTGACACCCAGCCAAGGTAAATCCACCACATCCCCTATCAAGACCTGGTAGGAGAGGCCTGTTGCTTGTTGGAAGTTGTATGATGTGATTTACGCATACATGCTTTTTAAATACTTGGGCAGTAATAAATATGATAATGTATTTATCTCTTCCTTTGAATACTCAGACTTAATGTTTCATTCATAAACAGAAATTTTGTTTTAAAAGTAAAAGCACCTCAAAATCAGGTCAGCAGCTACTCAAAATACACTTGCACTGATTTCCTCTCTAGATACTTGGAAATACTGTATGTGAAGATTGGTTAAAATAATCTTCACCATTAGATGTATGATTTGAAANTGCGAGGAAAGCATGTGGTAAGTGACAAACTGCAACTATTGGGCTGAACGAGTAACTCCATTGGAAGCTCCAGACATAACAGAGCTGTGATCACTTCAGCTGGATAAGCAGATGAGCTTTCCAATTACAGCTCTGTGTGAATTTTGTTCAGTGCCACTGCCATATAGGAAGGATAATAACTAACTCCTCATCATATCACTCAGCCACTCCTATTCAGTGGCTTGAAATGTTCTGCTATCTTCAAGCAATTAAAAAAAAAAAAATTGAGGAAATAGTTCTATAGATATTTATACAGAAATTCACAGGTTTCAACAAAGTTCTATGGTCTAATAGTTCTATTTCTTTAGATGTTCTTTCTAATCCACTATACATGGGATATTCTTTTGTTACAGAAATTACATGTACTGTAAATCGGTAGCCCTGGTTCTACTCGTCCACTAGTTTTATTTCACTCTTTTAGAAGTAAGACTTCTTTAAAAGATAATCTAATCTTCCATGCAAGCTTTCTGCTCGTAAAATGTGGAGGGGGATAGATGTTTGTCCACAGCTAATTATTTTTAAGTGTATGAAAAGCATTATTTGTATCTTATATAATCAATAATATTATATATTATTGTATCTTATACAATATTTGTATATTCTATAAGCAATTAGAAGATACACTAGGCTTGCCTTTGAAACACTATAAGTGGTAGAAAGGCAGTAACATAAATAGACCTTAATTGTTTCAGGATGATGGAAAATTTTAGAAGGTTATAAGTTACTTTCAAAAAGAACTAGGATGGTGACAATGTCAACTCCATAACTAACATTCTATTAAAATTAGGCATTATAACACTGATTATGTTTGGAAGAATTATAAAGTTGGTTTATCGGCTTGAATACAATGCAACATGCAGATTTTGAACAAACTCTACTACTAAAGGTGTTTTGTTAACTTCTGCTGGAAATGTTCAAACATTTTCTTACAACTTGAATGTCTCAGTGTTAATAAACTTCTATTTTATAGAGGAAGAGAAATCCATTGTTGTAGTGAAGAGAATACTTAATAGCAATGCATGGCACACATACTCCGTTTTCCNATGTGATTTACGCATACATGCTTTTTAAATACTTGGGCAGTAATAAATATGATAATGTATTTATCTCTTCCTTTGAATACTCAGACTTAATGTTTCATTCATAAACAGAAATTTTGTTTTAAAAGTAAAAGCACCTCAAAATCAGGTCAGCAGCTACTCAAAATACACTTGCACTGATTTCCTCTCTAGATACTTGGAAATACTGTATGTGAAGATTGGTTAAAATAATCTTCACCATTAGATGTATGATTTGAAATGGTTTTGGATACAGTGGAGGATACTGTGTTTCTCAAGACCAGACAAATTGTATGTTCTTGGTAAATAGTTCATATTACAAATCTGTAAATACCTTTACTGTTGGTTGAAGCAGATGGAAGCATTGCTAATCATCCATTTAGATGTATTTTATCTTTTGCAATTTGCAGATATAAAATCCATGTTGTTCAAAACTTCTGACGACTAAGCCTTCTCGCTAGAAATGGCAAATACAATGGCAGAAATCCATATACTTGGACAGATGTCTCTGAGTTTACTTATTGTTAGTATTTTTAGTACACTTCCTGTAACATCATAGATAGCAAAGTGTTACTGAATTTATTAGTTTCAAAACAGTACAGTTTGCTACTGAATCTGCTGAGAAAATCACAACTTTGATAATGAAAGCTGGAAAGACAAATGCTGCAGTTTTCAGTAACACATTTATAGTTTGTATGTGGCTAGAGATTCTTCAAACATTACAGCTTATATAGTGCTTGACATGTGTTTCTGACTTATTTTGGTTAGTGTTCCATATTTTAATATTAACATGAACAGGATAATCCTAAATAGGAGTGAGTGGTTGTGTGTCTGTACGTATAAGGACATAGCTACTTGTTTCATATTCTGTACATCACTGAAGATTCTGTAGATCATTCTGTGTCACGGTGTGTTAAATGACATGTAAAACAATCTCATCTTTTTGTTATAATTCTGTGGCTTTACTACAAAAGTTAAAACAGTAAGATTGGCAGTGTAAGTGTTATAATAAGTCACAGTCCCATATCAGGTTCATATCAAAAGGGTTAAGACAGATTTGAGTTCAGGACCATATCTGAGCATCATAGCTGCTTAGGTACTTCTTACTTTCATGAAGTTTTATTTCTAATGACAGAAATTGGTTGTCATCTAGTCTTAGTCTATGCTTAAAAAAAAGCTGAATGCTAGATTCTTAGTTCTAACTCATATAAATCCAAATGATAGGAGTAAGCTTTGATCTTATGTGCCTCCATCTTTGATCTCTGAAATTCACAGTGCATTTCTGTGACCTACACTTTTTCTTTTTTAATTTATCTGTGTCTACAGACTGTTATGAAGAAAGTAAGCAAGAACAGTTCCGGTATAGGGCCTCTTCTACTTTGGTATATGTTATGGAAACATCTTATTTACTCAAATAATAGATGATTAGTTGATTGGTCACAACTAGAGAAGCCTAACAGTTTCTGAAACGCATCTACCAGAAGAAAGCTTATAACACTAAATACACCTGGAAAATTCAAAAAGCCAGGGAAAATGGCCACACGTTATGCTTACACAGCGCTTAAATTTAATCATGTCTATTAAACAGTCGTTCATTCCTGCCTCTGAACCAGATGTAAAATATGGGGTTGGGGTTTGCTTTGTTGTGATTATTGGTTGTTTGTTTTACTAATAATTAATAATACATTCACTGAGATTGTCAACTATCATTTGTAAACAAACTTGAAATTTTAAAGAATTTTTCTTGCTGTCTATTATAATTTTCCACATAAAAACTATCAATTTATGCAGGCCACTAAAGAAATATTATTCAGTTCACCCAAGCTAGAATCGGAATCTGCTAGTGTGTGGCATCGTTTTAAAAAAAACAAAAAAAAAAAAAAAAATCAGGAACAAAAACAATTGAGATTTTTTTGTTCAAGATATTTGAAGCAATGCTCGTTCTGCTTATCTCAGTGGTGAGGAAAATCTGTGCCTCAAATACAAATGAGTAAGTAAACTGACTTCTGAAGAATGCTTCCCTCTGCTTGTAGTGAATCTGAGTTCTTGGAGGAATACTAACATTTACTCAAGGCTTGTGAAGGGTGATGTTCTAAACCCGTTTTTTCCCCTTCATTTGCAGTGCAGATTGTGCAAACATTTAATCTAAACAGAATGTATTGTTAGCCTCGCCAGGCTACGATCAAGAGACTGCAAATGGGAACGATTGGGGTTTGGAAATTTTTTATCTCATTACGGGGATAATGACTTGAAAATCAATCTAGCAATTTTGCATGATTAGAAAAGTGATGTGATATGTTGACTTCTCATCATGTTTCCAAATAGAAACAGATTTCTGGTGCATATTGCATATCCTTTATCTCATAGATGACTCAGTATGTCTCAGTTTCAAACTCTCAGCAGTTTAGCTACTCCACGCCTGGAACTGTTCTGTTATTTTGACAGGCAAGGACACAACATCACGTGTTATCCACTTTTCCATGCCACTGAGTCTGTATGAAAAGCTTAGGAAAATTAAGCCAGAGAATTATATTCAATTTCTCAAATTTTTACATTACGTCTTTATGCAAAACACAAGCATAAAGAGCACCTTTATATTGAAGTAAACACTTGTGTTTATTTTACCCAACTGAATGACCAATTTCAAGTCCTCATTTCCACATTGCGCAAGTGCATTAAAACTCATAGGTCTGCTTCCAACTCAAGACACTTTTACTGAAAGGAAATAGGTAGAGACAGTGCAGCTGATCTATTTTTATATCTTTGGATGACTTTCTTACAAAGTGCTGTTTTGACAACTACACAATTCACCAAGTATAATGTGGTATAGCTAAAAACTTTCTCTGTTTTTTGCTTTTACTGCAGTCTATGCAATCCACTTCATGCTGTTCTCACCATGTTTGATTAAAGCATTATACTGTAGAGAAAGTGGGATTTATGGGCATCTAAGCCTGTTCTGTGAGTTAGTTTCAGCAATGGACTTGTCTTCATAACATTTATTTCCATCTTGATCTGAAGATGTGGAACCAGTACAAGGATTCTGTATTTTCCTATGTAGGATAAGTTACATGTTCAGGTAACTTTTACTGAGCCTGTCTGTGTTTTCTATTGAAAATAAGAGTGAAACCACAAGTGGGAATCAGCATTTGATGACAGAGCTGACTGAAGTTACAGACACATAGTGACTCTAAAATTTATTTTCCACTCACAAGTTTTAGCTTGGCCTTCAGTAAATATCCATCTGAAAATTCACTTGCAGAGTAGAAATTACTGAAATTATTTCACTGGACATGTTTTGACAGACTGCCCTGGGAAGGGGTGAAGTCACCGTCCCTGGAGGTATTTGAAAGACATGTAGATGAGGTACTTAGGGACATGGTCTAGTGGTGGGCTTGGCAGTGCTGGTTAATGGTTGGACTCGATGGTCTTAAAGATCTTTTCCAACCAAAACAATTCTATGATTCTGTGACAGTGGAGGCAGGTTGCCAGGAGAATCCTTCAAGAGTTTGTGCTAGGACTAGTGTTCTTCAAAATTATTCACAAATGACTTTGTGAAAAGACATGGACAATGAGGTGAAAAGGTTTTGATAGCTTTATTGGTTTACTGGTTATCCAAGGTATTAAAGAAAAAGGTGAATTAATAAGTAGTTTGAGAAGGATATAGCAAGACACAATACTGAACAGTAAAAAGATGAAATCCAATCCAGATAAATGCAAAACCATGCAAGAAAGAAAAACTCCTAATATCACATTCAAAATAAAGGGCTCTGAGCTGGCCATTGCTGTGAGAACTGAGTATTGCAGTAAGTCTATCTGTATGTCAGTCCAACATTGGCCAGAAAGTGTTGTGAATTACTAGGAGAGCAGTAGGAAGCAAAGCAAAGAACATAATAATACTAGACTATACATCCACAGATGAGCAGAACAGTCCACAGTTACTGAGATTCCTATTTAAAAATAATGCAGTAGAGCTGGAACAATTCCCATGTAAGTAAAGAAAAGGGTGCACTTTAGAAATTTGGAACTGGAAAAATCCTCTCCTTATTCTCCCTTACACTTTGATTGTTCTCCATAGTATACAGGTAATGTATTTCCTATGTCACTTATCAGTATTAATTCAAGAGGATATCATAACATACTCTGGAATACTATTTCTCTCACTATAGGATTTCATTTTCAGATGCGCACAACCTTCAAATGTTTGAGAAAGGATATCATGCACTCTCCCTTGTTACTCTCATCTCCTTGATCTTGCTCTCCTGATATCAGGAAACTGATTAATTAATATTTTATTTTTATAAATGGCATGCCAGCCTCAGTCTAAATGGTGTTTGTTCTCCACTTAGGGTCATTCTATCTACAAACTTGTTATAGTACCATAGAAGCCAGAAGAACCCATTCGATAATTTAGTGCAATATACCACCAAACCATTTACTTTTACCCACCCATTCTTATTTTACTCTATTTCTGTATTTTGTAAGCTAAATTGTTTCATGCCCACAGAAAGAGAATAGGAGAGGACAGATAGCCACAAATGACTACAATATTTTAGGGAAGTATACATAGGCAGCATCATAGGTGAAAGCAAAATTTCAAATTCCTTTCTGTTTTCACATGGAAACAGTTTTGTCACAGCTCAGATCTGAGGAGCAGTTTGACCCTGGGTTTGTGAGCATGATATACCAAATAGTTGAGGAACAATATACTTTTTAAAACTATTTTTAAAAACAGAATTCATGCTTCTCTGACACACCAGTACTGGTCGAGAATATCTTATCTACACATAAGGATTTTTATAGGTGCTTTACAAAATAATTTGCCATATTCTTACTAATTGTCTTAAATATCTTTCATTCTTTGTCTATAGTTTTAGATTTCTACTGAATTTTTTAACATGTTCATTACTCAACAGCCTTCCTCCTTCTTTCTGTAGTTTATGTCACAAACTGCATACTGTATTATATTTTTGTGTGATGATTTCTGGATACTATTTATGTGGCTGACAGCCAGTAAAATAAATCTGTATTGTATCTTTATCAACAACAGGCTTGATTTGTGTTAGTTTTTGGGGCTTTTTAATGAGCAAGATAGACTTTGGATGTTCTTTTTTCTGAGGTTTTTTAGACCATACTTGATCTTATATTCACTTCACTGCGTTATGGTTTTAAACTCTAACTCATAGGGAATTTCCCCGTGACTGATTAAGGGTAATGGTCTGAAGTTCAATGAAGGAAAAACTTTTTGGTATTTGAAAAAAGCATTAATTGCACAAATGATGTAGCACCTGAATAGCACACCACCAAGAATGAGGCTGCCATTTTAGCATTTGTCTGTCCAGTCATTCAAAATCCACTTGATTTCCTAGACACTGCCAAAGGACTGGAGACAATAGATGAGATATATAGTAACAGGGGGAAAAAAAAGGGAAATAGTCAAGATTGCAAATATTAAAAGCTTTTTCATTAGGAAAAACAACCAGCCAACCACCAAAAAACTGTCCTGGGGCTGCTTTCATACTGAGGTTAAAACATACCAAAATCACTACTTTACTTTCTTTTTTTTTCTGTCCTCCTTCATATCAATGGTCATGTTTGAAAGCTAGGACGTTGTAAAGCACTGGATTTTTAGATAGCAGTGACAGTTCTTGGGGAGATGGTGATTATGGCATTATTAATCATTCACATTATTTAATATAGCACCTCTGTTATCATAATTCACCATATATTTGGATCTAGATGGCACAATTCTGGGCTCTTTTGACCACCTTGCTCAGAAGTAGTGACATGAAGGGATCAACTCTTTTTGCTTTTTTTTGACACAGACAGGGTGTTCCAGAGTGGAGCAGGTCACTACATCTCTTCCATGAAACTATAACAGAATGTTGATCCTTTGCCTTCTGCTGATGAGAATTATCAGATTTAAAATGTGTCAGAAGCCTGCTTTTGATGGGGCAAAAGAGTAAATTGGAAAGGAGGTGGCCAGAATATTTCTTCCACAATGTTAAATCTTAAGTCTGAAAAGGTCTTTTGTCCATTTACAGCTCTTGTACAATAAGAAGTTTTTTCCTGCTAGTCCTAATAAAGAGTTGCATGGATTGATGCAGAGAGTGATGAGGTCTTAAGCTTAGGGCAAGACCTAAGAAATCAGAACAACAGTTTGAATTGTATTTTAACACAACAGAGACTGTGCCAAGTTAAAAATGTTGCTGGCACAATCGTTTGAGGGTGAAAAGAATCTACTGCTCGCTGTTTGACAAACTCCGATCAAAGAAAGTGAAAGCAGAATGTGAATCACTCACAAATATAGAACCATAGAATCATTAAGGTTGGGAAAGAACTCTAAGATCATCAAGTCCAACCATCAACCCAATACTACCATGACCACTAGACCATGTCCTGAAGTGCTATATCTACAAAGTTTTCAAAAACCTCCAGGAATGGTGACTCCAACCACTTCCCTGGAAAGCTTGTTCCAATGCTTAATCATTCTTTCAGTAAAGAAATTTTTCGTAATATCCAATCTAAACCTCCCCTGGCACAATTTGAGGCAATTTCCTTCATCCTATCCTGAGTTACTTGGGAGAAGAGACCATACACCTCTCTACAACCTTCTTTCAGGTAGTTGTAAAGAAGAATAAGGTCTCCCCTCAGCCTTCACTTCTCTAAACAGTCCCAGTTTCCTCAGCTACTCCTCATAAGACATGTTCTCCAGATCCCTCACCAGCTTGGTTGCCCTTTTCTAGACCTGTTCCAGCACCTCAATATCACTCTTATACTGCCTCTCACTTTAATTTTGCCTGTGGCAAAGATGATAAATTGCTTGTTTGCTAAGATATTTCTTTGTAATGTTGCAACCATTGCAAATTGGAGCAAATAATCTGCAAGCCCCACCCTGTCCACAAAGGGTGTATTTGTACTACCTGTGTGTCTAGTCACTTAGAAAACATAATTAGTATGATTGCACTATGCAGGTGAAAAAGAACATTTCTGTTTCATATCTTTGCCAATCCTTATACAAGGACAGATACAAACCAACTTGTATGGCTATGCTACTAGTATGTGTTTCAAGATTCCCTTGGAATTTTGCTCAGACTTGTTGCTAATTCCAGTCCTTAAGTATCATATATTCATTTCTTAGCTATATATTTCTTCTTTTCATGATTACTTATCTTTGCTTTTTAAACCAATTTCACCATTGCATAAGAAGTCAGTCCAGTGTCTATATGAGAATGACTATCAAGCTGTTCAATTTTATTGGTTTTTTTTTTCCTTCAATAGAATGTCCCACATAGCTAATTTAAGGATAGTAACAAGTTGTTTCATTTTCTTAGTCACCATTCATAGACTTTTTTTAAGTAGTTAGTGGACCCAAATAAAGAATAATGAATTAAAAAAATAAAAACAACAAACCCACCAAAAAAAGAAAGTATGAGATACAAAGTGAAAACAGCTGAAAAATATTCCTGGGTTCAAATTCAGAAGATTATTTCAATAGGAAAAATTCATTCTCTTTTTCTGTGAACATTTTTATGTCTAGAAAATAATTACATAGCTTTAGGCTGCCTATGTTGAGCTGAGAATGAAGTGAAAAGCCCATGTATTCTTTTTCCATCTTCTGAAAAATGATTAATTTTACAGTTGTTAGAATCCATTTTCTTTCAAAGATATAATGACATGTTTTCCTCTTATCTATCCTTAAAACATTAAATCTTTTCTATGAATAGGTTGACAGTTTTTGAAGGATAACCTTTTCAACATCATAAAATAAATGAAAGTGGTGAAGGATTTAGATTCAAAATGCTTTACCAGTGCACTAATAATTTGATGAGCACTGCTATCATTTTTCTAAAATGGCATTAGATTAAATCTTATTCATCCAGCAAATTCTTTTGAAGAGTCTCACCTTTAAAAGTTGATGACACAAACCAGCTTGAAAATGTAATTGTGGTATTTGAAATGCCTTGTCTCTAGAGTCAATTATTTATGATGCATGTTGAATATTTTCTGTTTCTTTACAAGACTTGTTACCTTAGTATTATTATTTTAAAAACTAAACTTACAAGGACATAATAGAGTTCCCTCTCCATAGTAAGATCTTGTCTTTGGTAACTTAGCACATTTTTCTCCAGGCATTCATGTCAGGAGCACACGACCATGATGTGAAAGGAAATTGCTTCCAATGCCTCTAAAATTGCTTGCTTGGCTTGAATTAATCTTAATCGAATTTCTGTCTAAGGTGTTTAAAAACCTTACAGAATCTCATCCTTTGAGCACAGCTTTGCTAATTTGATTCTACATTCCAAAGTGACGACAATTTTTGAGGCCCTGCAGGGCTGCTATTGCTGATAATGTTTCTATGCAGGTGGCATGAACCATGCTGTTCATTAATTTGACATACCTTTATAATGAATGTCCTCATATAATAGTTAGGGATGCAAGTTCATTGTTTTCCCATTTAACTCTGTTGTCTCCTTGTCCAAGGAACCAAGTGTGCATTCGGTCTTGAGAAAGAAAAGCTAAGAAAAACACAGTGTATTTATCTTCAGATATTTAAATTGGGAAGAAAACTGTATAAACATGATTATTTTTTAATCGAGATAATCCAAAAACTAGAGATTTACCACAGTAGAGAAAAAACGAAGGACAGAAAGATCTGTATCATTGAATGACTTAGAAATTGCTTGGAGTTTGTAACACTTGAAATAAGTTTCACATACATGATAAATTGAATTGTTTCTTTCTAAATGGGGAGATACAAGTTTCCAGGTATGGAATTGTGTGTAATTAATGCTCTTAGGTGTTTCTAAACTTAATGTTATTTAATTGTACATTTATTTAACTTAATTTCCAAGGTGTTCCTGAAGGTACTTTTTAAAAATGCTTTATTTCTGTAAGAAAACCAGTTCCTATTAATATCAAGTTAGAGTGAGCACTAAAGAGCGGATGTTCTTTTTTGCAATAAAATCAAACATTCTTAAAAATAATAATCTGTCTCATTAGAGTTTGAGAAAGATGTCACTGAAATAGTATTGTGTTAAGAATACCTTAAGTGTGCTGTCTAGTAATAACACATCTAGAATCATCCGTAAAGAACCTGTCTATATACTAAGAAATGATGTACCAGATCTCAGTTTGAATTTTCTGCTTTCCACACTGATTGCTCATTCAAAGAACAGTGGATGTTCTGTAGTGTTTTCTGTAAAACAGATTCTAGTTGTTGTAATATCTAATATGGAACAAAGCTGGCAGCAGTAAGCAACATATTTTCCTTGACTTTGCCTCACATTTTGTCACCTGTGCTATCTCCCATCACAGATTAACGTGATGTGTTGTAAGCATCCTAATGCAGCCAGGGAAGGCAGATGTGCAGTTGTAGTTAGAAATTTATTCTATTTTTTATTCTAAGTGATACTTGCTTAGCTGTTCAGAGCTATGTGCATGTAATTCATGAACTTTGCAGCTTTGTGGGTAGAATTAAGCTTTGCCATGGTGGGTTTTTTAACAGAAAAAGTAAGCATTTTATCTTTTTTTTTTTTTCATCTAATGTTAGACTTGTGTATAATATATTATTCTTCAATGTATGCTTACCAATAATTAATATTTTCACCAGTTTCACTATGGGGAGAACAGGCTTTGAATAATGCAACTGTCTTGTGCACGTGTCTGTATACAGATATGTATTTTAAAATCATGGAAGAAAGCTCTAATGGACATTTTCATACTGTAACCAATGAAAAGCTGTGCTGATTTCAATAACAGTAGAGGGTTGACAGTTCCTGAAGTTCATTCCAACAGTTGCTCTTTCTGTTTTCTCCAGTATGCTGGGTTCTCTTGCATGAAGCAAACTGTTTTCCGCCTACTATTTATTACTATGTTATTCACCACATATCATTGCAATGAGACTTCTTTTTTTTTTTTTTCTCTAAAGCATCATCCAGTCTCTTCTTATGCTCTCCACAGGGATTTCCTTAATTTTGACAAGCCCATTATTTTGCTGTTATCTTCATTTGTTCAGGATGTTACTAAGCTAGCAGTTCCTCTGAGTGGGTGAGAAAAATGCCACTTATGTTTTAATGACTTTTATTACTTTTTATGTAATCTGTTCTACACAGTTTCTTTTTTCACTTTATTCCTGTTGACCCCACAATGATAGATTTTAGCGTTGCACAGTCTGACTGTAGTACTGTCTGGTAGTTTTTCAGTAAGGTAGTTATTCTATAACCTGCACTGGCTTTGGTAACCTGCTTTGACCCCAGTAGCTGCAACGAATGAATTGAGAAAAATTTCTGTGAGTAAATCTCTACTTGGCTTATACTCACTTCTCAGACTTAAGAAGGTGTTTTTAAGTCCTGTGAAGTGATGTCTTGAGAAGTGGCCTCTGAGGACTGGAAAGCAAAAGGTCAGGAAAGCGAGTATGGGGTCTTTCTTTTCCTTCGCTATCTCATAGAACAGGGAACTTGTACTGGTATGTGTGTTATGGTGGTACTGGCTCCTGAGAGAAACTCTTTTGTGCTTTACAACCCTATTTAAAGAGCTGGGAGAAGGCAGACTTGGGTGCTATCTATATAGTCTTGCTCTTCCTATGAATTACAGGGCATTGCTTGTGTCTGGTGGACCTCAAAGCAGATGCAGATTCTGCAAGCTGGGGCTGTTAAAATAATTTGAGGAGAAAAAGGAAAAATAAATTCTGATCCTTTGTGGATTTTACAACACTGGGAAATGTTCTGGGTGTCTCCTTGGCATCTTGCAGAACAAATGTCTGAGAGCAAAGTAACACTATTTTGTTTTGAATTGAAATACTCTAGTTGTTTACATAGACAACCTTATTATCCTTTACTAAACTACCTAATGGGACAGAATGAATTAAACTAGAAGAAACTTAAGCAATAGAAAAAGTCAGATGTAAATGTCCTTAGGTTTCTTAGTGAAATTAACCTATCTGATAAAGGCTCTTCCAAAAGACCTAGTCCACTTCATACTTGCCCACTTCTGTAGAAGTGCCAATGCACAATAGCAGAAGTGCTCTTCAAGGTAAACCTCTGCAGGAATGGCTCCATATTCTGTGGCCCAGTGCAGGCTTGTTAGGCCAGTTGCTAACCTGGGTAAATGAAAATATAGGTGTTTTTTTTTCTTTAGGGAACACCTCTTGTCTTTTAAATACTTTTATACAATCCTGAAAAGCTTCTATGGTTTGAAGAATATATTTGAGTGACAATCCTTAACTTAGACAAAACTTCCTAGATATCACTTGCCTACATTGTTAGACTAGGTCTACAGCAGAGTAATTCTAGAGTTTCTAGTCCTGTTGGCCACAATATGACTTCTAACTTTAAACTCGTTTGTAAATGGGAAGGACTAAGCAGAGAGTTATATTGTCTATAATGGACATTAATTTCACTTTTACAGATTGCTCTGAACGCCAGAATGTGGTAGATGATTCCAGAAACAGTGCAAAATAAATCTTGTCTTAGAATCACAGTTTCCGTGCTGGTAGTAGTGTGTCTTACAGGCTGGTCTAGCTTCTCCTCTGCAGGAGGCTGAGTGCTGTCCTTAGGACTGTCTTCATGTGATGCAAGTAGATAGAGCACTTCTTTAATCTAAGTGACTGATTATTCAGGAACAGGAGGTAAAAGACCTCGCTGCAAAATTCTGAGCTGTGAACCAGCTGGAGCCATTTGGTTCTTTGGCTGCATGTGCTCCTCAACAGCAGCTTTTGCTATCTCCTTCAAAGCAATGATGGCAGGACAGAGAGCAACATCTTGGGATCTGGCAGGGCACTACCACTTCAGCTGTAATGAGATATGCTATCCATTTCACTCTGTGCACATGACCTTGGTCTTCTACTTACGTTATTTATTCTGCAGCTCCTTTAGCATGGTCTAGGAGGTGAAAAGAATGAATTTAGTTTCTTCCTTCTACTCTGTGCAGGTAACTAGGAGCTGTGATGAGATGTGAATACTATGCCTAAGTTCATTTGAAATACATTAATAAATATTTGCAACATTGAAAATTGGATTAGTGTTGGCTGGTATTTTAGATAGAGGAAAAAATACTTCTTTAAACCTGTTACTAACCTCTTTTCAATTTTTGTAAGCAGAAATAGAATATGTTATAATGAAAGCCTGTTTGGATTTCATGCTGCTGAAGTCAGTGCAGGAAAGTTCAGCCCACTTACTGGATTTCTACTGTTTGGCACACAAATTTGTAAGTTAAGAAGCATATAGAAATACAAATTTACATCTGTTGTACTCAGAAACACAAGAAAAAATAATCTGAGAAGTTATGAACTATTATTCAGTCAGATTTTTCTTTAATTTGCCAAAATTGTAGAAGAGTATTGATGTGACTTGTCTGCACCCTGCTAAATATTTTCACAAAGATATGCAGGGACTCTGTGCTCTAGGTTGACAACTCCCATTTCCAAACAAGTGCTCTGTTAACCCAGCAGCACTGGGCCACTTGTCTAATTGCCTTTATTGCTTGCTGTGGTGTCACAGTTGGACCATGACAAATGGCACTGTTATGAATGAGCATTTTGAAGATCCTTATGTCCTTCTAAAAACAGACCTAATCTTTTATTATTATTATTTTTTTAAATGAAGGTTGGTTTATGTAATATTTTATATTTAGCTCTAAATGCTTTCAGCTTAGACATCTCAGCCCTTTCACAAACATGCACCTTCTTCTAACTCTCCAAAATTCCAAAGAGCTACTGCCAGTTTATTTTATGCAGTGCTTTCAGCCGTGTTGTGCATCTCCACTATTATTGTTAAATTCTTTTGGTTTTGACCTCTTCTGTTGATTTTTGTTTTTCATTATTTCTTACTGTGGCAAGTTAGCTGAAACCTCTACCTATTCACATGATGACTAATAGCTGGAATGCTCTAAGAGTAACACCAACAGTTGTGCGGTAAATTTCTACCAACCACTGACCTTCTGAATTTGGCCTGCAAGCTTATGGCAGTAAGGTTTGTCTTGCATTTAGTGTAGAATTTTATGGAGGCTAGTTTCCCACAGTTCTCAGGGGTGTAATCAGCTTATTTAGATAGCAATAGTTCTCCTGTGTGCAAGTGGGAAAAGGCTCTCACCTCTTCAGGCCCTGGAGAGTATTTTGTGTACTTGATAGTAGTAGTAATGTCATCTGAAACTTAGAATTGTACAAAAACTTCAGTTGGGACAGATATTTGGAGGTCATCTAGCCATACCACAGGACAAAGTATGGCTAAATTACAAGTTAGGTTACACTGCACAGCCATTTATTTGGTTGAGTTTTGAATATTTCCAGGAACTGGGAATTCTATAGCTTCTCTTGGAAACTTTTTTCCAGTGCTTAATCACTTTCTGATATTATAGAATCATAGAATGGTTTGGGGTGGAAGGGACCTTAAAAATCATTTTGTTCTAATCTCCCTGCCATGGGACCAGGTTGTGCAAACCTGGTCTTGAACACATCCAGTGGTAGGGCATCTGCAGCCTCCTAGGCAGCCTGTTCCAGTGTCTTAACACCCTCATAGTAAAGAACTTTTTTCTAATTTCTAATCTAAATCTACCCTCTTCCAGTTTGAAGCCGTTACCCCTTGTCCTGTTACTACAAGCCTGATAATATATATAATTCTCCCCTCCCCCTCTCCATCTCAAATTTTTCTTGATGAATCTTGTAGCTGTTGCCTCTTGTCCTCAGGAGCTTGTTTCACTCTTACCTGCAACTCTCCTTTACATAGTGGAAGGCAACAACTACATGCTCCTTTAGTCTTCTTTTCTCCATGCTATAAACCCCCAGTTCTCCAAGACTCTTCTCACTAACCCTTTTTTCTGTCCATTCACTTACGCCAATTGTAGTCAGGAAAAGGGAAATGAAGCAGCCTGTGTTTGCTTGATCTAGGATGATAGTGATGCAACTCTGATTATCTTTAAACTTGAGCAGCTGGAGTGTGATTCTTACCTTTGGGTATCTGGGCTAAAGAGTCTCAGAACTGCAAACCTCTGAACCCATCATCTTCTACCACACTAGTTCTGTGGTAGCCAAAGTACTCTGTGTTTCTGCCTTTAGGAAAGGAAGGGGCATAAGAAAAAGAATAATGTACTTTCTGAAAGCTGCTTTTCAAACTGTAAGCAATTTTTTTTTTTTTTTTTAATTTGCTGAATCAGTCTTATTTTTCAAACATCTCCAGCTCTGTCCTGAGGAAGCTCCTGAATTATTCACTGGCTTACTCCAAATGTGATTATGGTAGTTGTGCATCATTGCTCTTGCATAGGAGCTAAGGATTACATAGGACCTAGGTATCATTATATTAGGCACCGTATATTCCCTTGATGGTTTCCTTCTCACCTTTTCCTGAATTTTCTTCCTCACTTTCATGCATTTTGTTTGGTATTAACTGGGAAAATGATAACTTTTTGACTGATGGGATGCTTCACCTGTGTCAGATCTTAATTTCAGATAAGTCATATGTGTGGTTCTTTATACTGATTTTAATGTCTCTGTAGTGGGTCTATCTGAGCT
>VYZX01021507.1:31752-47233 GCA_013401335.1 Brachypteracias leptosomus | reverse complement strand
TGTGATCTGTGTGATTCTGTGTGTTTTGAGATAGAAACTTAGTACTTCGTTCTGAAGCAAACATCTTAAAATGCTTAAGCTATGCTTGCTCTTTCTCTGACAGCTGTCCTGTAAGTAATTACAAAGTTAGAAAGAAAAGATGTTTTAAAGCTAGATTTAAATCTTATATAATAATATGCACTTACCAGTATGAGTATCTTCAAACATTTGGGAATTTTCATTCCTGTTGTGAACTGATGTCTTAGGATGTCACAAAAACCAAGCTACAGCACTCAGACAGGTCTCCTTAGTAGGACCTTGTGGTGTAGAGAGCACATTCAGAGGGGCCTCAAGATCTAACCTTCACTTTTTAGATAAACACTATTTTCAAAAATAACCTAAAGTTACACAAATTTGTATTTCTGAAGTCCTCAAAGAAGGCTGTATAATTTCCCTCAGTACTTTTCTGAAAGTATGGTATTATAGGTCCTAAATGTCTATGCTGTGCTTTGTTGATGGAAATTAGTCTTAGGAAATTAGTCTTCCTCTTTTTTGAAGGAAATTATAAACATTATATTAAAATTCCTTGATCTGAATGGAGTTCTATGTAGGGGAAGTGACCAAGTCTGAGGATATAAGGGTTGTTCCTTGTTTGTTGAAGTGTTCTTATTCTGATAACTTATTCCATAGTACAACTGTATGAAGAAATGAACAGCCTGAAATCAGACCAACTTTTATGTTTGTAAGAGGCATGCACAGGTGTAAGTGTGTAGGACTTAAGTGAACAGTTGAGTGCATCTGGAGATGTATAATCTAGTCTCTGTTTGCACACTCCAAGTACATATGTGTAAGTAAAACCACAGTATTTTGACACATTTCCTTTTCAAAATGGGACAGAGCTGCTTTTTTGTTTGTTTGTTTTTTAAAGGGTCCTCATATACCTTGTACTTTGAATATAAAACTCTCAAAAAAACACTCCAGGTGTTTGTGATGAGTAAGAAGAAATTCAGCTTGCACAACCTCCATTATTGACTGTATGTAACAATGAACTGAGCAGTTTTTTCTGTCTCTATTATTTGCAGTATGACTTTTAAAAGTTAACTCTGGGAAAGAAAGCATAAAAGATCTATATAATAGAAACTGAAATGATCATTTGAGTTCTAAATAGATAATGCTTTTAGACATTCTGAAAATTCTGAGACTAAAGTTACTTGTCAAAGGAAAATGTTTCTGTCTCCCAGTCTGTAAACTGACTTTATTTAGTGTTTTACATGTAATATTAAGCTAGGTCTACACAAATCAGAGCAGAAAGTGTCACATTTACTCTGCTCACATCGTGAGCCAGCCAGATGTGTGAGGTAGTTCTGGTCACATTTTCATGAGTGTATCCAGCCTGGTAATCCACACTGCATGGAAGAACGTATTTATTGGGTTGTAGCATCACTCCTTACTCCTGTAGACATGTCTACCTCTCTCTCTTACTCCAAGACGTNCTCTTCCTCAAACTAAACAGTCCCAGCTCCTTCAATCGCTCTTCATAAGATTTATTCTCTAGGCCCTTCACCAGCTTCGTTGCCCTCCTCTGCACTCACTCCAGCACCTCGATATCTCTCTTGTGTTGAGATTCCCAAAACTGGACACAATACTCAAGGTGTGGCCTCAGCAGTGCTGAGTACAGTAGGACAATCGCCTTTACTTCTGCTGGTCACACTATTTCTTATATAAGCCAGGATGCCATTGGCTTTCTTGGCCACCTTGACATACTGCTGGCTCATATTCAGCTGCTTGTCAATTAGAACTTCCAGGTCCANTTTTGTTTGTTTGTTTTTTAAAGGGTCCTCATATACCTTGTACTTTGAATATAAAACTCTCAAAAAAACACTCCAGGTGTTTGTGATGAGTAAGAAGAAATTCAGCTTGCACAACCTCCATTATTGACTGTATGTAACAATGAACTGAGCAGTTTTTTCTGTCTCTATTATTTGCAGTATGACTTTTAAAAGTTAACTCTGGGAAAGAAAGCATAAAAGATCTATATAATAGAAACTGAAATGATCATTTGAGTTCTAAATAGATAATGCTTTTAGACATTCTGAAAATTCTGAGACTAAAGTTACTTGTCAAAGGAAAATGTTTCTGTCTCCCAGTCTGTAAACTGACTTTATTTAGTGTTTTACATGTAATATTAAGCTAGGTCTACACAAATCAGAGCAGAAAGTGTCACATTTACTCTGCTCACATCGTGAGCCAGCCAGATGTGTGAGGTAGTTCTGGTCACATTTTCATGAGTGTATCCAGCCTGGTAATCCACACTGCATGGAAGAACGTATTTATTGGGTTGTAGCATCACTCCTTACTCCTGTAGACATGTCTACCTCTCTCTCTTACTCCAAGACGTGACTGGTTTGCAGATGTTTATATAGTCTCATGCTGGAAAAGAAGTGCTAATACCACTTTAGAACTCCAGAGATGCTAGTGAAGTTCACAAACAAAAAAGAGCCAACAGAACACATATCCAGTACTGATGGAGAGCCTCATACTCTGTCTGAATCTTTCTATTTCCAAGGTTTCTTCATTGTAACTCCAGATATCAAAATGGACAGAGAGAGACTAGATAATATAAAACCAGAGAACACTGCAATTCTAGAGTAAAGTACAGGAAAAATTGTGCCAATATCATGGGATATATGCTCAATGTTTTTGATATGAACTTGTTAACAGGAAAGAGATCATAGAATCATAGAATCATTCAGGTTGGAAAAGACCCTTCGGATCATCGAGTCCAACCATCGACCCTACTCTACAAAGTTCTTCCCTAAACCATATCCCCCAAAACCACATCTAAATGACCCTTAAACACATCCAGGGATGGTGACTCAACCACCTTCCTGGGCAGCCTATTCCAGTATCTGACTACTCGCTCTGTGAAAAATTTTTTCCTAATGTCCAGTCTAAACCTGCCCTGTTGCAGCTTGAAGCCATTCCCTCTTGTTCTGTCGCTAATTACCTGTGAGAAGAGACCAGCACCAACCTCTCTACAATGTCCTTTCAGGTAGTTGTAGAGAGTGGTGAGGTCTCCCCTTAGCCTTCTCTTCCTCAAACTAAACAGTCCCAGCTCCTTCAATCGCTCTTCATAAGATTTATTCTCTAGGCCCTTCACCAGCTTCGTTGCCCTCCTCTGCACTCACTCCAGCACCTCGATATCTCTCTTGTGTTGAGATTCCCAAAACTGGACACAATACTCAAGGTGTGGCCTCAGCAGTGCTGAGTACAGTAGGACAATCGCCTTTACTTCTGCTGGTCACACTATTTCTTATATAAGCCAGGATGCCATTGGCTTTCTTGGCCACCTTGACATACTGCTGGCTCATATTCAGCTGCTTGTCAATTAGAACTTCCAGGTCCATTTCTGCCAGACAGTTTTCCAGCCACACTTCCCCAAGCCTGTAGCGTTGCTTGGGGTTGTTGTGACCCGAGTGCAGGACCTGGCACTTGGCCTTGTTGAAGCTCATACCATTAACGTTGGCCCATCTATCCAATCCATCGAAGTCTCTCTGTAGAACCTCCCTATCCTCATGCAGATCAACACTCCCACTTAACTCAGTGTCATCCGCAAACTTACTGATGATACACTCTATGGCCTTATCAAGATCATCAATAAAGATGTTAAACAGAAATGGTCCCAACACTAAGCCCCAAGGAGCACCACTTGTGACCGGCCGCCAGCTAGATTTAACTCCATTGACCACCACTCTTTGGGCCCGTCCATCCAGCCAGTTCTTGATCCAGCAGATTGTATGCTTATCCAGGCTATAAGCAGCCAGTTTTAACATGAGAATTCTGTGGAGAACAGTGTCAAATGTTTTTCAAAAGTCTAGGTAGACAATATCCACACCCTTTCCCTCGTCCAGTAGTCAGGTCATCTTGTCACAGAAGGAGATCAGGTTTGTCAGGCAGGACCTGCCTGTCATAAACCCATGCTGACTAGGCCTGATCCCCTGGTTGTCCTTTATATGGCTTGTAATGGCACTCAAGATGATCTGCTCTATGACCTTCCCTGGTACCAAGGTCAGACTGACAGGTCTATAGTTTCCCAGATCATCCTTTCTGCCTTTCTTGTAGATGTGTGTTACATTTGCTACCCTCCAGTCCATTGGGGCCTCCCCAGTTAGCCATGACTTCAGGTAAATAATGGAAAGTGGCTTGGCGAGCACATCCACCAACTCTTTCAATACCCTTGGGTGTAACCCATCCGGTCCCATAGACTTGTGTACATCCAGTGGTGTAGCAGGTCACTGACAACTTCCTCTTTAATTGTGATGACCTCATTCTGCTTCCCCTCCCTATCTCCTAGCTCATGAGGCTGGATGTCCAGGGAACGGCTAGTTCCACTGCTAAAGACTGAGGCAAAGATGATACAGAGATGATAAGGAAAGATGTAAATGGGAGTCAAACCCCCTATGCCAAATTACGTATTTTCCGTGTTGTTTGAGAGAAGCCAGTTCAAATCTGAATGGCCTATTTCAACTTAAGATGTGGAATAGGTGGGATAATGGAAACAGAAAGACCCATGTCTTTGCAAAATTGAAGTTACAAAGGTGGGTAAGAAAGTGAACTGAGCTGATCCAATCAGCAACATCTCATAATGTACTCAAATGCATCCACTATGCAAAGGAGCAGAGTAACAGGAACATGGATGAGATAAAGCCTCTCCTTGGATTAGCAACCTAAATGAGTCACAAGCGTAGCTGCCTTAGATCAGGTGGGAGGCATCACAGCACACTGCCAAGTGCTTTTGAAGCAGCCTGCTCATGGGACTGCATGGGCTCCTGACTCACAGTGTGTGCTGAGGCACTTACAGCAGAAAAAGACAGTGCAAATCCTGCCGTTGCTCAGAGATAAGTGTGAGACTAATCTCATCCACTGCAGGTACCAGACGGTCAGCCGTCTTCCCGCTCCCATTAACACATTCCGAGTCATCTCAGTCCTGACTGGTTACCCGGTAATTTTTTTTATGCAGTGAACTGTTCCAGCTCTTACATTCCTGCTCCTGGGTGATACAAGTCGAAGTCCTGATGAGTTGCGCTCTACTTGTCCTTGGCAGGCACTGTTAATGAGGATGGCTTAATGACATCTCCCTTTAATACAGTCACACTGTGCTCTGTGCTAGCTGAGTAGCTAGCTGTGAATCTGTCTGCAGAGTAAATTTATATTGATGATGCAGTTGCCTTAAATTATGTTCTTCAGCTTTATGTGTTCTATTTGTCCTAACCTTTTTTGTTTTGCAACCTTGGTTTTGTGGCCTTATTTCCTAAGCAGGGCGGGCTGATATGATCACTCTAACTTTCCTTCCCTAATCATTATGGACTTAGGGCTAAAGTTGACTGAGGAAGTTGTTGACTCACCATGGCAGGAGAAGGTGGAAAGACTGCAAGATGGACTGAGGCCAATTGTATGAGATTCAACAAGGCCAAGTGCCGGGTCCTGCACCTGGGTCACAACAACCCCATGCAATGCTACAGGCTTTGGGAAGAGTGACTGGAGAGCTGCCTCGTAGAAAAGGACCTAGGGGTGTTGATCAACAGCAGGCTGAATATGAGCCAGCAGTGTGCCCAGGTGGCCAAGAAGGCCAAGAGCATCCTGGCTTGTGTCAGAAATAATGTGGCCAACAGGACTAGAAAAGTGATTGTCCTGTTCTCAGTATTGGTGAGGCTGCAACTCATGTACTGTGTTCAGTTTTGAGCCCCTCACTATAAGAAAAGTATCAAGGTGCTGGGGAAGGGTCTAGATAATATGTCTTATGAGGAGCAACTGTAGTTGTTTAGCCGTTGTTTAGCCTGGANCTTTCCCTCGTCCAGTAGTCAGGTCATCTTGTCACAGAAGGAGATCAGGTTTGTCAGGCAGGACCTGCCTGTCATAAACCCATGCTGACTAGGCCTGATCCCCTGGTTGTCCTTTATATGGCTTGTAATGGCACTCAAGATGATCTGCTCTATGACCTTCCCTGGTACCAAGGTCAGACTGACAGGTCTATAGTTTCCCAGATCATCCTTTCTGCCTTTCTTGTAGATGTGTGTTACATTTGCTACCCTCCAGTCCATTGGGGCCTCCCCAGTTAGCCATGACTTCAGGTAAATAATGGAAAGTGGCTTGGCGAGCACATCCACCAACTCTTTCAATACCCTTGGGTGTAACCCATCCGGTCCCATAGACTTGTGTACATCCAGTGGTGTAGCAGGTCACTGACAACTTCCTCTTTAATTGTGATGACCTCATTCTGCTTCCCCTCCCTATCTCCTAGCTCATGAGGCTGGATGTCCAGGGAACGGCTAGTTCCACTGCTAAAGACTGAGGCAAAGATGATACAGAGATGATAAGGAAAGATGTAAATGGGAGTCAAACCCCCTATGCCAAATTACGTATTTTCCGTGTTGTTTGAGAGAAGCCAGTTCAAATCTGAATGGCCTATTTCAACTTAAGATGTGGAATAGGTGGGATAATGGAAACAGAAAGACCCATGTCTTTGCAAAATTGAAGTTACAAAGGTGGGTAAGAAAGTGAACTGAGCTGATCCAATCAGCAACATCTCATAATGTACTCAAATGCATCCACTATGCAAAGGAGCAGAGTAACAGGAACATGGATGAGATAAAGCCTCTCCTTGGATTAGCAACCTAAATGAGTCACAAGCGTAGCTGCCTTAGATCAGGTGGGAGGCATCACAGCACACTGCCAAGTGCTTTTGAAGCAGCCTGCTCATGGGACTGCATGGGCTCCTGACTCACAGTGTGTGCTGAGGCACTTACAGCAGAAAAAGACAGTGCAAATCCTGCCGTTGCTCAGAGATAAGTGTGAGACTAATCTCATCCACTGCAGGTACCAGACGGTCAGCCGTCTTCCCGCTCCCATTAACACATTCCGAGTCATCTCAGTCCTGACTGGTTACCCGGTAATTTTTTTTATGCAGTGAACTGTTCCAGCTCTTACATTCCTGCTCCTGGGTGATACAAGTCGAAGTCCTGATGAGTTGCGCTCTACTTGTCCTTGGCAGGCACTGTTAATGAGGATGGCTTAATGACATCTCCCTTTAATACAGTCACACTGTGCTCTGTGCTAGCTGAGTAGCTAGCTGTGAATCTGTCTGCAGAGTAAATTTATATTGATGATGCAGTTGCCTTAAATTATGTTCTTCAGCTTTATGTGTTCTATTTGTCCTAACCTTTTTTGTTTTGCAACCTTGGTTTTGTGGCCTTATTTCCTAAGCAGGGCGGGCTGATATGATCACTCTAACTTTCCTTCCCTAATCATTATGGACTTAGGGCTAAAGTTGACTGAGGAAGTTGTTGACTCACCATGGCAGGAGAAGGTGGAAAGACTGCAAGATGGACTGAGGCCAATTGTATGAGATTCAACAAGGCCAAGTGCCGGGTCCTGCACCTGGGTCACAACAACCCCATGCAATGCTACAGGCTTTGGGAAGAGTGACTGGAGAGCTGCCTCGTAGAAAAGGACCTAGGGGTGTTGATCAACAGCAGGCTGAATATGAGCCAGCAGTGTGCCCAGGTGGCCAAGAAGGCCAAGAGCATCCTGGCTTGTGTCAGAAATAATGTGGCCAACAGGACTAGAAAAGTGATTGTCCTGTTCTCAGTATTGGTGAGGCTGCAACTCATGTACTGTGTTCAGTTTTGAGCCCCTCACTATAAGAAAAGTATCAAGGTGCTGGGGAAGGGTCTAGATAATATGTCTTATGAGGAGCAACTGTAGTTGTTTAGCCGTTGTTTAGCCTGGAGAAAAGGAGGCTGATGGGAGGCCTTACTGATCTCTACAGCTACCTGAAAGGAGGTTGTAGCGAGGTGGGTGTCAGTCTCTTCTCCCAGGTAACAAGCAATAGGACAAAGGATACTCAATGATCTTTAGAGTATTTTCCAACCTAAATGATTCTTATAAGATGGGAGGCAAGGGTAGCTTAGTTTGAATAATTTCTTCATGGTATGACTCAACTCAATAACCACCGTGTGTGTACTGGCAAATACAGTGCACAGACCATCTGGACCTCATGTCAAGATAAAAATACTGATGGAAAGTCTTGAGAGTATTGTGAAAAGCTCTGTTAGGAAGAAATGTGCAGACCACAGGAATGAAATGGAGAAACTGCACTGTGAAATGTGGAACTTGAGCAGTGTACAAGGTGCTGCAAAGAGTGGTATGAGATGGAGGTGTAACTGAGGAGGCATGGAAACATGGTGTGCATCTTAAAAGAGATGACAGAGATTAGCAATCATGGGGCTGAGATGAAGGCTGTGGGGAAGGTGGCATGTTAAACCTTAGAACGAGGGCCAAACTGCATAGCTACGTAATTGTTTAGGCTTCAGATTTAAAAACAAGCAAGCAAACAAACAATACTTGGATATAATTTCTGATCTTGTAGTAAGATGTCTTCAAGTAGCTAAAACTGAAAGCCAATAAAAAATTAAGGAGGTGAGTAAATAAATTACACAATGTTTGAGTTTTGTGGTCAAATGTATGGAATAATAAAATCAATAAAATCTTTTTTTGTATCTGTCAGTCTAAACTTCTCAGTATGAAACACAGAACTATTACTCATAAACAGATACAGAATTTTAATACGGCTAGTATTGAGATCAAAGTCAATTGTTAAATAGGATGAATTTTATTTTTAGTTTGGAATCAGAGATATATTACTGCACTTGTCATGTACATGTGTATTTTGAATCCATAGCCATAGTGGTGTTGAAATTACTATTTTGATGGTGTCAATTGAACCCTAGACCTGTTTTGAGTTTTTCATACAGATTATGCTTGGGTTTTGCAAAATTCACTTTACTCTTCCCTTTAGTCACTTTTGAAACTCAGACAACTTCATTATTTACATTGTGATGATAGGGGGCATGGGAACTTGTGTTGTTTCCTCACCGTCAGTCTGAGTCCTGAAGTGGAAATTTTCAGTCATCTTTTTCATTGACCAAGATGACTTTCTCCTTTGCTGTCCCTGACAAGGAGGAGTCATATCTCAGATAATCTCCAAAATTCCTTTGTTCTTTCCTGGTCCCCATCCCACACCAGCAGCTCATGTGGGAAATGGAGGAATAGATACCTATTGAATCTGACTGACAGGAGTGCTGAAAAATCAGAATTTGAGTTCATTTCTGTCAACTCAGCCTGTTTTGAGAAGTTACACTGGAAAGCAACTAAGAAAGTGCAGCAAAGTGCTTGGATTAACAGAATAGAATAGCTAAACCAGGCTGGGTGGTTGTTTGGGATTTGGTTTACTGGGATTTTTTTCTGGATTAGTCTGTTTGCTGGAAAAAGCAATTTCACAAAGTTCAAAACAAGGCAGTCATTTGAGTAGAATGTATTTGCTGGCAAATCTCTTTGCTTTTCTTGGTCCCTAAAACCAGTGGTGGAAGTGAGGATGATGATTCCAGTAATCTGATTCACCCACTTGTCCTTTTAGGACAGTGGTCCAGGTTGGGAATTTCCTCCTCAGCCTGAAAGATTTGAAGTCACTTCTCATGTGCCTCTGTGCACTTGTCATCAAGCTATTGAGATTCTCTAGTCATGCCATGCCAGAACTGGTCATTTCCTTGGGGACAAGGAAATACTGACCTCAATATCTCTTATTCTGGATGGTAGTCTGAAGAGGCATTTTTCATTTTTCTGTAGCTCAGAGCCTTGGGGTGCAACAGGGAGAATCAGTTTACTCTCTTCTTACACTGCTTCCTCACTGTTACTAACAGGAGTACCACTAGTATTTGAGCTTCGACCCTTGTCCTCAGGTCCGACAGCTAGGTAGAGTGTAAAGCATTGCTTCATTGTAAGACACGTGTGTGGAGAATGCCAATGAGGTGTTACACCTCAAGCTAGTGCTGCGCGTTGTTAGTTGTGTGGTAGTCTGGGGACATGAAATAGAAAAATCACACTGTTTCTTTCCTTTTTTTTTCTTTTTTCATCTGAGCTAAGAGGAAGGTTACAGGGATTTGTCTTGTTCATAGTAAAGTGAAGGTTAATTAGTAAATACTTTTCAGAGCACTATTAAAATCCTTAGATTAGAGTCTCCAAATACTGCAAGTATAAAACATTCTTATTTATCATTCAGTTATTTTCAGCTACTTGAGCACATATGTAAAACTAATTTCTAATTTAAAAAACAATTAATTGTAATTTGGGACCAAATTTTTTAATCTAATTTTTTTTTTTGAGGGGGAGGCCATCTTTGGAGTGAAAAATCATCCACAAAAATTACAATGGAACTGATGGACAGACTTTTATTGATGTTCAGTGCTTCTATAGGAAAAAAGTACAAATATTAAACCCAATGCTCTCTTACGCACTCTAAATAATAATAAGTAAAGCCTCAAATTTTCTTCCTGTTTTTGAGCCGTCCTCTTTATCTGGCCCCTGTGGTCTTTTCTCTCCTTGTGTTGATCAAAGCAGGATACTGAGGAGAAGAGTGGTGGCAACATATCATGCTTGCCTAGTCTGGAGCTCTGAAGACCTATAAGAGAACACCAGTTGCCTGGTCTGAGCCATACAGTGAGGCCTGTCTCAGTGAGGAACTGGCCAGTTGACCTTTTTGTTGGAAAGTATCTTTTTGTCCCTGGCCAGGGGAAGCCCAGAGTTCAATTCTTTGTCTTGAGTGACTGCCTTCTGTTGAGAAATAGTAGTAGGGGACAAGTTCTGAACTACATAATTATGTATTAGCAAGGTTATGAAATGAGGTTTATGGTTTTAATATTTATTTTATTAAAGTTTTACGACTCATCTTTAAACATCATTATAGAGTGTCAGTGTTTATTAGAGATCTGTGTGTGTTTCCAGTATGCTCTTTGCTGTGGTTTCTCAGTACTTGAGGTGCTGAAGTGATAACTTTGACTGTGAAGCTAAATCAGGCTGGAATGCCCTTGAGTATGTTTTCCCAGATCAGGCAGTAATCTCCATGATTATGGGCTCTGTTGTGTATTAATTGGCCATGACTTGTTATGCATCCTAAACTGAAGATACATAACCTATTTCAAGGTCACTTTTCTCCTAGCCAAATGTCTCAAAAGGGGGAATATTGATGAATTCCAGTGTTAAAGACAGCTCCCCTTTTACAAAGATAACACTGCTCTCCTGTTCTTTTATGTAACACATCCCAAACTTGTCTTCCTTAGATCTTCTTAACACAGACATTTGTAACAAAATTTTCAGCTTTTTATAATTAATGAAGAGGGACAATAAATTATTAACTTCAGAACTATGACTAAATGTCTTTGCAAACGGTTGTTTGCTGGGACTGTGCAATTTTAATTGTGCTCTGCTGAAGTTATCTGTGAAGCTGTGGAGCATCAGTTGTGGTGCCTGCATGGAGAAGAAGAAATTGTACAGTACAAGGAAACAGAAAATTCAGAATACTTAAGAGGATTTGAATTAGTGGGCACTAGAAATCAAGCAAGTTGCTCGCATTATAGTCTAGTGGCTTAATCTCTGTTAAGGACCCAGAGGTTGTAGATTTCCCTATGCTAAACCCACTGATTGAATGGGAGCCCTCTAGCAAAAGGCTAGACAGCTGGACTTGTTTATGTATAGTGATAGTGAACCTCAAAAAAAAAAAAAAAGAGGGGAGAAACGCAAATGGGAGAGTAAGGAGAATTTGCTTTGTTGAACTTCACTGCAGTAGATGAAGCCGTTGAAAGCATTTTGAAAATGGCCCCTGAGCTGGTGATTTTGTAGCAGCAAATATCTTACTTTCCCTATTTCAGTGAAATATGTTCTAGAAATTTTATTTTTCTGTCATCATAGGTTTTTTAGCAAATATGATGAATTTGAAGGTTATAGTATTCTAGATGTGTACATCTATTTCTGTGTTATTAAAATGACCTGCGTTTCCCTGAAGCTTGCTGTCTGTATATCTCAGTGGTCTTTATTAAGGCAACCTAATGACCTAATCGTAATTATCTCAAAGCTTTCAAAATAGAAAACTCAGAATACAAGATTAGCTTGATAGAGACTAAAGAGACAACTGGCAAGGATGCTGGCATAAGAACTCAGTAGTCCTGTCCTCAGCCTACTCTCTTTTTAATACCACTGTGTCTTGGCAATGACTTGAAGCTTGTGCAGCATTTTGTCACTAGTTCTCCACACTGACTCAGACGTTTCGTAGACGGTTTAGTGCTGGTGTATTGATTAGCACAAGAATACTCACTGGAATCGAACTTAATATCAAAAAGTCATACAAATTAATTATACATATTTATTGGACATGACAGGAGTCAATAAGATTAATTAAAATAATTATGCTTAGGTCATAAAATAGTATGGCAAAATTACTCTTTTTCTTCATTTACAGAAAATTACTTCTGAATCATAAACTATTCAAAGTTTTCTTCCGTTGTAGCTGAACTAGAACAAATACTGCACAATACCTTATGTTTTGTGGGTAGCATAACACTTCTTTCTTAGAAGGAAAGGATGAATAAGAAGTTTATGTGCTTTTGACAGATGGATAATATCTTCCCTTCTGAAAGCTTCATTTTTCATAGTTTCATTGTTCATTTGGTATTTGTTGTTTAAAAACTACACCTCATGCATTTTTAAGTCATTTTGTAGAAACAACACAAAACCCCCCACAACACAGGGGCACAGCTGGACACCTGTGTTTACTAACTGCATTCAGCTGCTCCAAGCCTTGCTGGTTCCTAAAGTACAAACCGGAGTGAGCAGTACTAGGAAGCTATGGGTCTATAAAGAGATGTGCTGTCCAGTTCCCAAACAGTGCAGACCTGATGCTGTGACTGTTTGCTTCCCTAGAAACACTTTACGTTGCCAGCCCAAGTAAGTTTATCCAGATGTCTATTCAGAATGCAGTTGAAAATAAGGCTCTAAGACAGAAAGTGGACAAAGGAGTATTATCTACTATTTTTCTAATATTTTCTTGAAAGAAAAAATTGGAACAATATATAGCTTCACAGATTTTCCTTGAATTCTATTGAAGAAGATTTTGCAAGATGGATAAAAATGTTCTTCATGATTGAAAGGAATAAAAAGCCCCAAATGAAGAAATTCCTGAGAAGAACTATTTCCCTTAAATGATTCAGTAGTCTGTTCATTTTGAGGTATATTGCAACTGGGAGACAAACTGTATATTTTTAGACAAGGAGGTGGGAGGTAAGCCTTGTTATTATATGTGGTATGTTCCTTATCCCCCAGTTCTAAAATTAAATCGCTGGCTGGAATTTAAGCTGGCTGCCTGAATTTGGCTATAAAGACCAAAATTTCTTAGTCCTTCTGGATGGAATTCGCTTCACCTAATACTGGTATAATAGAGATGTCTGTATATTGAACTGATCACTTCTGCCTTCTTGTATAATGAATGTTGAGAAATAGATTTAGGATTTAGGTCCACCTTCTTTTAGGGCTGTGCATCAGATGAGATGAGTTCTGCCCTTAAAGTGACCATTTTTTGTTCCTCACTGTGAGGCAACTATTTCAATGTAGTCATCTACATTTGATTGTATGAATCCCACTCTATAGTGTTTGTTGCATAATAAAAAAGGGCACCTCCCCAAAGTAAATTCAAAATCTAGTAGACTGGCTTTGAAAAGCTGCTTAGTCCAAGGTCATTGCTGCTTGTTTTAACTTCTCATTCTATACACTGCCTGTCTCACCTAATGAATTATGTTTAGCTGTCCATTAGTCTTGCAGAATACATTGCTTCTATCCTTTTTTCCCCTTTTACATTAAACATCACATTCATAGATAATAAAAATGTCCACAAAAATATATAGCCATAGAAAAATGTTGCATTCTTAATGGGGCCAGATACTTTGAGCCTAAATTTTCACAGCAGGATTTCAAAATAGATGTGATTTCTTTTAATCAAAAAAGTCAGATAAATATAGCCATAGCACAGTTATTTGTGGTTAGGGGAACTTTTAGCTCTCATTTCACTGAGTGTCATTTATCTAGAAGCATGAGGAAGACTGTGCATGCAAGAGTGTGGCTCATCCAGGAAGATCCTATACATGAATGTTTAAAGAAGAAATTTAGTAGATAGATAATTTCTGTATTTTAAATGAAAGATGGTTTTAAATTAATTCTGTAATACTGGGGATTGTGTGGCCTTTAAGACATTTAGCTCTGTGATGGGATGTTTCCAGATGCAAAGAGAGTTAAGACATTTGGCTCAGTTTTTCCATGGGATACAAGTTAACCAGCAGTCCAGATTGTCTCCTAGGAGTGTATGCTGAGAGAAATATCTTCCTTATGTACTCTACAGCTTCTCAACAGGCACCTTAGAGCTTTTGGGTAAGGGTCTCAGATCCAGTGCCCTCTGCCATTCCATGGGTTAGTGCACTTCCTAGATAGAGGGATGGGTGGTGGCCTTGACATATCACTATCATAAAGTTAAAATTTTTTTTTGTAAGGAAATAATGGAGGATTACTCAGGAGCACAGTAAATCCACAAGAAGACTCAAGTAAGACATATCAGTAAGGATGCTGGAAGCCAAGCTTACAGAGAAAATGCAACTCATAGGTGGCCCTATTAGAAAGTCAGTATCTTCAGACAGTTACTTTTTGCAAACAAAGATAAACTGATGTTTCCTGTTGTGACTCTAGGAATACACTGGGATATTTCAGAGACCAGTGAAATAATTTAGCAAGCAATAAAAGATAATAGAAGTTAATTAGGAATTAATAAAAAATGTTTCTATAAACACATTAACAGCAAAAGGAGAACTAAGGAGAATCTCCATCCTCTATTGGATGCAGGGGGAAATAAAGCAGCCAGGGATGAGGAAAAGGCTCAGGTACTGAGTGCCTTCTTTGCCTCAGTCTTTAATACTAAGACCAGTTCTCTGAGTGCACAGCCCCCTGAGCTGGAAGACAGGGATGGGGACCATCATGAAGCCACCATAATCCAAGAAGAAATAGTGACTAACTTACACCACTTAGACACACACAGGTCTATGGGACCGGATGGGATACACCCAAGGATACAGAGGGAGCTGGCAGAAGTGCTCACTAAGGAACTTTCCATTATTTACCAGCAGTCCTGGCTAAACAGAGAGTTCCCAGTTAACTGGAGGATAGCAAATGTGATACCCACCTACAAGAAGGGCCAGAAGGATTTGGGGAACTACAGGCCTGTCAGCCAAACCTTGGTGCCAGGGAAGATTATGGAGCAGATCATCTTGAGTGCCGTTGCATGGCACGTATAGGACAACCAGGCCATCAGGCCCAGTAAGCCTGGGTTTATGAAGGACAGATGCTGCTTGGCTAACCTGATCTTCTATGACAAGGTGACCTGTTTAGTGGATGAGGGAAAGGCTGGGGATGTAGTCTACCTGGACTTTAATAAAGCCTTTGGCACTTTCCCACAGCATTCTCCTGGAGAAACTGGCTGCTCATGGCTTGGATGGGCATACGCTTCGCTGGATAAAAAATAAGCTGGATAGCTGAGGCCAGAGAGTGGTGGTGAATGGAGTTAAATCTGGTTGGC
>VYZX01021507.1:5817-20832 GCA_013401335.1 Brachypteracias leptosomus | reverse complement strand
TCTTTTCCATATAATGTTCACTGACTTCACTTATGACAAGCAATCTTTGTGTCATTCATTTGGGTAAAGAATGTAGTATGTGTATAGCACAGCCCTAGAGCTGTTATTGTGCAGATCCCAGATGAAATTTTCTACTGTCCTCTAGCGTGCTGTGTTCACAAAAATAAAAACAATTAGCCAAGTAAAATTTTCCTGTCTAATCAAATGTATTTGACTTAAAATACAAATCATGTTATAAATCTAGATAATTTGGGAAAAAAATCAGCAATTTCTAGTAATGGAAAACCCAGGTTTAGTCTTCATGATTATTTGCTGCTGTAAGATAAAGTACAAGTGACCCCATCTAAACCAGACAAACAAGGAGGTGGGAGCCAGTGGCTTTGATTTGCAAGGTTTTGACACTGCTGTGGTTATGAATGATACCTTTGGCTGTCTTACCTGCTGGCTTTAGTAGCCTTGCCATCTGCATCTCTTCTCTCCTTTGACCTCAGCTACTGCAAAAGCCTGTCTGTTTTCAGTTTATGTGCCCCTTAGTTCAGAAAGGCTACAATTATGAGACTGAAAAAGACTAAAGCCTGAGAGTACCATCCAAGCAACTTGGCACAGTCAGGGACATCAATCTGACTTTAAATCATTCTCTTTCAGCTCCTAAAGAAAAATACACTCAACGTCTCTAGTCATACACCACTGTAGTTACTATTCTCTTAACTCTTTAAAAACTGCTTTATCTGTTTGTCTGTAAACAAGAATCAGCATGGCTAAGTCACTATTAATAGTGGCTTATTAATACTTCTGAGAAGCTGTAGGTATTCAAGTAATTCTTGTTTTCTGTCCAATTTGATAGAGCAAATTCTGCTGTTATGGGTAAGAATTGCTGAAATCTATTAATGAAGTAGGAAAATAAAATATAGGACATAATTTATTTTAAGCAAAATTGCTTTTTTAATCTTTAAGTTTATACAGTAACTTTTTTTTTTTCTTTGCTATCTCAGAGTGCATTACATTTGAGCAAAATGGCTCCATATACTATTGNAAACCATTCTATAATTCTATAAAGTCAGCAAAACGAAAGCAAGTGAGGAAAGGAAAAATAAAGTGGGTTGTTTATTTGGGAGGGAATGAGGGTAGTAAAAGGGAAAAGCTTGGGAAGGAGGGAGAAGGGAGTGTAAGGTGAAGCAAGTAATCTGTTTGAGTTGTTTAGGTGTACTGATAGGCGACTCGTTCATGATCAGTACAGTCTGTGTCAGGACAGCATATTTGTTGCTTCTGTGGCCATGCTGGTGTCTGACTAGCTTTGGTGGTTGGAGGAACCAGGATGCTCACCCTAATGCCAGTAAGGGAGTTCTCCCAGAAGAATGGCTGGACTTCCTAACAAAACCCTTGTAAACTCACTGATCTCAAAGTTGTGAAAGTTTGCAGTTTTTATATCTACAATTAGGCAGCTAGGGAAGGGAGAAACCCAAATTCCATGAGATTGACAGAAAGGCTTCAGTCCCAGCTCTGAAGTCAGCTTTGTAAGCAATAGGTGTGTGCCTGTGGGCCAGTCAAGGCACAGTACTGGCAAATGGCCAGGGAGGAGCTATTAAGAATCCTGGGAGAAAGACTGGGATGAGTTTAGGGAAATATGGGGAAAAGAAGAATGGAAGGGAACTGGAATTACTACATGAGGGACTGTGTGCACAGGGAGAACCTAGAATACAGTAATAGGTATGTCAGGAGTCAGGACATAATGGAAACAAACAACAACAAAAAAAAAAACCAAAAAACAACAACAACAAAAAACCAAAAGACTTTTGTGGCCTCTGCTTATAGAACAATGTGTTTCAAATCCCCATGGATTCCCTCTGACATGCTTTTGGGTGAAGAGAAATTATTTATTTAGCTTCCTTTTTCTGCACTGAATCATCCTAATCTTTCAGGAAAGTAATCATCACAAACTTTAGACTTTAACTGTGATAAAAATACCATTTTTTTCCTTGCTTTTCTTTCAAACTTTATCTGCAAATTATTTCTATTGTTCTGACTCGGCACTGATAAAATATCACTCTTATTCTCACAGAACTAACATCATCTGCAAATTATCTCCTTTGTTCTGATGTCTTTTCCATATAATGTTCACTGACTTCACTTATGACAAGCAATCTTTGTGTCATTCATTTGGGTAAAGAATGTAGTATGTGTATAGCACAGCCCTAGAGCTGTTATTGTGCAGATCCCAGATGAAATTTTCTACTGTCCTCTAGCGTGCTGTGTTCACAAAAATAAAAACAATTAGCCAAGTAAAATTTTCCTGTCTAATCAAATGTATTTGACTTAAAATACAAATCATGTTATAAATCTAGATAATTTGGGAAAAAAATCAGCAATTTCTAGTAATGGAAAACCCAGGTTTAGTCTTCATGATTATTTGCTGCTGTAAGATAAAGTACAAGTGACCCCATCTAAACCAGACAAACAAGGAGGTGGGAGCCAGTGGCTTTGATTTGCAAGGTTTTGACACTGCTGTGGTTATGAATGATACCTTTGGCTGTCTTACCTGCTGGCTTTAGTAGCCTTGCCATCTGCATCTCTTCTCTCCTTTGACCTCAGCTACTGCAAAAGCCTGTCTGTTTTCAGTTTATGTGCCCCTTAGTTCAGAAAGGCTACAATTATGAGACTGAAAAAGACTAAAGCCTGAGAGTACCATCCAAGCAACTTGGCACAGTCAGGGACATCAATCTGACTTTAAATCATTCTCTTTCAGCTCCTAAAGAAAAATACACTCAACGTCTCTAGTCATACACCACTGTAGTTACTATTCTCTTAACTCTTTAAAAACTGCTTTATCTGTTTGTCTGTAAACAAGAATCAGCATGGCTAAGTCACTATTAATAGTGGCTTATTAATACTTCTGAGAAGCTGTAGGTATTCAAGTAATTCTTGTTTTCTGTCCAATTTGATAGAGCAAATTCTGCTGTTATGGGTAAGAATTGCTGAAATCTATTAATGAAGTAGGAAAATAAAATATAGGACATAATTTATTTTAAGCAAAATTGCTTTTTTAATCTTTAAGTTTATACAGTAACTTTTTTTTTTTCTTTGCTATCTCAGAGTGCATTACATTTGAGCAAAATGGCTCCATATACTATTGCTTTTTCAACATACAAAAATGATTTTGTTATCTTTACAGATGCAGTTTCTCCAATCTGTATTACTATTTCATTTTTGACTGGTAACTTCCTGTGATATATGGTAAAAGCTGTGAGAAAAATTAGATGTTATATTGTGAGTAAAATATCTAAATATTCATGTCAGCCTTTATGTGGAAAGGTTAACACATATTTGCATGGAACACTTGCACCATGAACTTCATGCTACATTCCTTTGTACTCTCCATATGCAAAAAACCCCTGCTTTGAAATTCTCTGTAATATATTGATTAAACTTATAAGGACTTTTTTTTTTTTTTTTTACTTTTCCTTTGTCTTTATAATGATATAATGTCTTTATATGAAATTACTACAATCTGACTTAGAAATGATCTAAGTTAGCTTTCTGTACAGCAGCGGTAGAAATCTCAATGTTAAGTATGGTTCGTGAAACGTGTGCTGGGATCCCCTGAGGAATGTTCACTTCCCAGTAACATGAAGTGCCATTTGCTATCTCGGTGGGAATTGCCAGATATTGAATGTCAAGCCTGTCACTGGTTCATTTGTAGATTTTGGACCTTAGGATTGTTTCATATGGGGGAGGAGGGAAAGTGAGAGAATGGCAGAAAAATGCACTTGTAGGAAGGAAAATACATACAGCTGTTAAAAGCACTTGTCTGGCATGATAGATTTGGCATGATGCCTTGCGTCAAAGCAGACTGGTTATACCTCATCCTCTGCATCCTGAGAGAGGCAGTGGTGGCTGCCGTCATAGTCTTTGTAATCTTCATGCCCTCCATGCTTGAGTGACTCGATTGCTTTGTGTAGCTCCTTGCCACCTCTATCACTTTGTGCATGCACTGCATGCCCTGGGCACCATCACTTTGCCTTGTGTGTTACCTGTAGGCGTAAAAACTACCCTCTTACTCTAGAGACCATGAGGGAAGATCATTACATGTATGCTTTACTTCAGATGAGGGAGAAGAGAGTAGATTGTATTAGAGTTGGAATATTTTAAATTTGTAGGGTTTTTTTGTCCAGTATTGCTCTGGTAACTGGCAGGAATCTCAGGTAGGTGTTATGAAATTTATACAACAGTGCCTATCAATTTCCCTGCAAGCCTAATATAATTTAATGACCTTTCTGTATGCCATTTTGACAAAACTTGAATATCATAATTCCCATTTTATAAATGCCTACTTTATTCCTCAGCCACTGCAATTTAATATATTAATATGGTCTCAGTTGATTTGTAGCAGTATTGTTTTAGCTTTATAATGACAGATTAAACAAATAAATTTAATAAGATTACTCTTGTAGAAGGGTATGATTTTCCAGCAAATAGGATTGTGGAGCTGATTTTCTGGAACAGCACCCCTGCCACCAACCACCTTACCTATAAGCATAAGCTCCTAGTCAGCACCTCAGCTTTCTTTCTGGCCCTTCAGAAAAGCAAAATGACACTCAAGACATAGGCAAGGCATATAGAGACCTGTCCTGTACTCAAGGAGCAAGAAGCCCTTTTATGGCTTTAGTAGAGATCATTAATATAATTATTAATCATTATTATTTTCCTTCCCTGGGCAAAACTAAATGCAGGAAATACTTATTTCTTATGCCTTTGGCTGTGTTCTTGACCTTATTTAGTCCATGAAATTAGAAATGAGTGACCACCACTGAAACCAGGATGCTTAGGGAGGAGTTTTGCTCTCCAGTATTCTCCATAAGACATTGTCATACCCTAGCTCATGTACAGGCTTTCAGCAAAATATCAGTTACTGAAAGATTATTATTTTTTTATTTCTCTATGAAAATATATGTTAGGGCATTCCGACCTATACCCACATGACCATAACATTTGTATCCCCCAATGGCCACTTGTTCACATTCAGAAAAATCAGAGCCCTTTCTCTAACTACTTGTTGAACACTAAACTGTCGACATAGAAAAATAAAATCACTTGATAGTACCCACTGGAGACAAAACAGTGGAAACACTTAAAAGAACCTTTGAACACAAGGCATTATTTTATGATTAGATTTTAAATGCACCAAAGTTTTGTAAAACATTCCCAGCTCTTTCAAACACGGTGCTCTTTTCTCCAACTTCATAGAGAAAGGAAAATGCAGCTGCTTTTGGGGGAAATCCTTTATATTATATCAGTATGTCTGGCTGCTGGGTTGGTAGGGAAAGTGACAGCTTTGATGACTAGCACAAAAGTAGCTAGCAATGATTATCTAGACTAAGGGCCAAAGGGAGAGACATAACAGATTGCAGCAGTCTTTTTGCAGTTTAATTTTATTAAAGTGGCACAAGTCCATTTCCTGCTGCTTCTCATTTTCTACCTGAGAAAGTTCTTCACAAAAATAACAGCACAAGGTTGCAACAGAAACAGTAATAAAAATATCAATAGTATTTAAGAACCTTCTTGTTGGGTGGTAAAACATGAAAATGCTTTAATAATATTTAACATATTTCAGGTTTCATCGTGCCTTTGACCAACACCTTTACTAAAAGTTGATTTCTGTGAAGAAGAGCTGTGATGTTTATTACCTATTCTGTGATTGGGGAAAGAATTCCCTGCAAAATCAGAAACTGTCCAACTTTGTTGAACAAATGTTGAACATTACATAATGAAAAGGAATGATTTCTGTATCAGGTTGGATCAGCCATGTTTCAAGGTTGTGCTGTGTTCAAATTATTTTCTTTATAATAGACACTGAACTACATGAACTGGTGTGGTAGCAATGCCTTTTAGAGAGTCCTTCCTTGTACCCATGCTCTTTTTATGGAACAGACTTCCTGAACTGGACTTTTTCCCATGGTATGTGGTCATATGTTTTTGTAGGAACTATATGGCATCAAAGAATTGGCTGGGGAGCTTCTATGTTGGTGAAAGACGAGCAGTAAAACAGACTTTGACCAAACTAGAACAGTACAGAGAACATTTCTTTTCTCTCTGATAAACTAAAGTTAAACATTTTGGTTTAGTTCAAGTTTGGTGTAATTTAACCTACAAAATATGTTTATGTTTTAGTTTTACTTCAGTTGTGGATAAAAGCAATTGCTGAAATGTTGAACTCTACCATTGGTTAGAATTCTGATTTTTGTTAACTAACCTACCTTGTAAGCAATGCTAAGCACATAGGTTATAAGTGAATTAGCATGTTACTTTTAAACTACTCTGTGGTTAAACCATGCCATAGTCTTAATTTGTACAATAAATATGTCATTCCCAAAGAAAAATGGCAATGTAATTATTTGCAAGTATATGAACCTAGAAGCATCCTGGGGATGAAATCTGTCCCAGAGGCAGTTTCATCCCCATTGTTCCAGTAAAGTACTAATCAGATGAATGACAATAACAGAAGCAAAGTGCCACTTTACTCAGTACAGGTAAATTTATGGTTGTATTGTTATATGAAGATAAGGCTGCATGTTTCCCACCTACCAGGTAGAAAAGAGGAAGCAGGTAAAGGAACAAGAAAGAAATAGTTGGCACACAAAAATATACAGTAAAGGTTTATTCTTTCTTGTAGGTGTGGGTTTAAAGGACAGTCAAGCTCTAAGAAAATGTTCTGAAGAACAGTAATTTAGAGATTCTCTGTTCTGTTAAAAAATTTTTACTGTGATTTTTCAATATTGATTAAAAAGTACTTTGAGATCACTAATTTTCTGCAAACTTAAGGGGTGCAATCAAAGAAAACATTTATAAATATGTTCTGTTCTTCAATCAAACTTTAATTAATACCTGGTATATATCAGCCATTATATTAAAGCTATTCTGCCAAATAAATTTGCTCTGATGACTTTTAGTAATTTAACTAGTTAAAATTAGGTTTATGCTGAGCACTCCAATGCCACGTTGCATTTGGAAAGCAACCAAGTTGTTTGATTAATGCTGGAACTAGTGAAAGTATCTTATAGATTTGTGACCCATGTTCTTGAGTTACAGTAGCCTCGTCTTCTTTCCTCCTGTTCCTTATAAATAACCATCCTCCCACCCCAAGTAATATCTTCACTTCCTCTGTAACATCTGCTAAGCCTCCCTATTCACAGTACGCTTGGCTCTCTCCCATGGCCCCTAAATCCCAGCTGCTGGGGATGGAGCAGCTTGTATAATAGTTGATTTCAACATAATACTTGTGCTGATTGGGAGACTGAACACATCTGATAGTTGCTGAACTTGTACAGCTTCCTTTCTAATGGGGGTCTGAATTTGAGTTTCTGTTTCGTCTGCCCAGATGCCAATATTCTCAGATCTTTTAGCAACTTGTCTTCTAGATGTCAAGCTCCTTGTTGAAATGCAGGACAGTGGGTGAAGGTGGTGGGAATAGTGCATAGGAGATTCAGAAGACTGCCAAATGACCAGACAGTTTGGTCACATATGTTCAATCTCCTTATCAAAGCACAAGTTAAAAGGAGAACAAAGTGGAAGCAAGGGAGCAGCTTGTATGTGTGTGTCCAGGTCCACAAATGGACTCCAGATTAAAGGCACCAACATTGCTGTAGATCGTCCCCAGTATTTCTGAATTTACTCTAAAGCCACCCCATTCCTCCCAGACCAGCTGGAGCTGCCTACAATACACTCCTCTCTGGTCCAGCAAATTACTCCCCCTACCCATGTCCCACAGTCACCTATCTTCCCTTCCGCAGCGCTCCCATTCCCTCCAAAGCCCTGCCTCCTGCCTTGGTCCTAATTCCTACCCCAGACTCCCAGTTCAACCCAGAGTCTTCCAGTCCTGTGGTCCCAACCCCTTCCACCTCCACTTCTCCTGTGGGACACTCCTGAGCTCAGTACCCCATACCCAGCTGCCTCTTTCCCCAGCCAGATCCAGGTACTGCAATTTACACGGGTATGTCTGAGGAAATGCATTGCCTTTATGTCCTGGACTTGTTCCCAAGAGCCACTTGGACTGATTTGTTGGCTGCTGCAACAGCTGAGCATGTCTCTTTCCTTGGGCACCTTGCTTGCTACCACAGATATCAATGTCTTAAGTGATTCTTGCAAGCATAGAGACCTGTTGACAGAGTACTTGAGCTTATAGGGCTACTGTGGTGATCAAGAAAGAAGAGTGATTACTTTACAAGAGAAAATATAATGGGTTGACAAGTTTAACACAGCAAGGGGAAGGCCAAGAGGAGATATGATTGGTCTCTATAAATATATCAAGGAGGTAAACAGCAGGAAGATAGAAGAGTGATATAGTCTAAATGATATTGCCAGCACAAAAATGAAGTGGCCATGAATAAATGTGGGTTGCAGTTTAGTAGGATGGTTTTAACCATCCAAAACTGAGGCTCTGAAAAGCATTGTAAGAGCAGTGAAAACAAAAAAAAACTGCTTAAGTTTGGATAGACTTTATCACATCATGAATGAGACTGGGAGAAGCTCACTCAAAGCCTGACTGCTCAAGGAGTACCACTAGCCCACCAGATTTTCATCTGTAATGCCCTGCCTCACCATGCACTCCCATGCATGCCAGAACCAGGTGGAGAATTCTAGATGGCTTTTAATAAATGCCTTGAACACTAATAATATCGCTTTACTTTGTGGTGTATCTATCTATTAATGTAACCTGCTATCATCTTTGCCTTCTTTTTTCCAGCAGCTGTGAAATGATTTGATGGCTTTAATTATTTTCCATAATAACCCCCAAATTCCTCTCTTGATTAGCTTGGTAGATGAGATTTCCATTTAGTACATATTCTCTAACTTGGTGTTTGGTTTCCCTGCTAATTATCTCACATTTTTTCTGTGTTAAGCTGCATTTGCCATCTGCTCATCCAGTCACAAAAAAAAAAAAGGAAAACCTTTTGAATCCGATTGCATTCTCTTAATTACTGGCTCTGTCTCCAGTTGTGTTATTACCCACAGATTGGAAGATCTTTGGCCAAATAATTGATAAAAACCAGTGAGATTCCTTTGATTTTGGCTGAGCCATAATGACACATACTGAGATCCTGATCTTTCACTTCCTACTGTTGTATATTTTAAGTTCCCCGTCTTTCAAAAAAATAAATGTCTGAGTCATGCTTCTCTTGATTTTCATATACAATATTGATGCAGTGTTTCCAACACTTAGACCAAGCTCCTGCTGTGAATGCTTATTTCATTTAGCTATACTCTGAGTGTGCTCTCTCTAGGGAATTCATACCAAGTTAGTAGCACTTCCGAAGAGTTTCAATGTTTCCGTAAACATGAACTGAGTATTCATTTGTGGTTATGCATATGTGAACTTCTGTAAATGTTTTGCAATGCCAATGCTCACGGCATTTAAAAAAATCCCACACCTTTAAATTCTCATATGTATCTTTTTTTTTTTTTTCTCTGTATCTACTGATCTTTATTTTTTTAGCTTCTTGGTGTTTACGTATTCCATTTTGACATAATTATTTTAAGCCTTGCACTTTGATTCTGTGATGCTCGTTACCTCCTGGTACTTGTTAGCTTACTTTATGAAAAATACGTTCTTTTTGTGAGTTGATCTCTTCAGTCCTAGATTCTTGGTACTGAGCTCTTTTTCAAAAAGTCCATTCTTATCCTTTGTTCCTGTCTGTATATTTGTGGATCTTTTGCTAGATTCTATGTAGGAAAGTCTCTTTTCTTTCATTATAGACTCTTATTTCCAAATCAGCTGAATTGGATTTTGGAGCTATTACAGTAAGGAGACCTACCATGCAAACTGTGCAGAATTGTTTCTTTCCACTGTGGAAAAATGTTTCATATGAGCATAACCCTTGTGAGTTGTTAGTTTGAGCAGTGTGACTGAAAAATTACGTCAAGTACATGAAGTCTTAAGGAACAGGGGTTTATTGCAGCATTTCATCTTGTGCAGAAGCAATAGTAATATTCTTTTCAAAGGCCTTTTTAAAAGCAGAGTTTGGGCTTCTAGTGAGCTGGACAAGCAAGCAGAACTGCTTAAAAACCACTCGGATTCCCCCAGGGCTACCATTTCTTTTGTATTCCTATTTATTGTTTCAACAGCAAGAAACCATTGATCTTGATTTTTCTGCTTAATAAAAATAAAGATCAGTTGAATAGTAATTGTAAGCATGGCATTCAATGCCTGCAACATGAGGCAATGATAATTTGAGGATTTACCTGGAGATTTGTTTAAAAGTTTATTTCTTCTTCTCTCTCAAATGTAATTTAACCTTTTCACATGAATACTTGTCTTTTCCAATTTTCTTAATTTATTTATGCTGCAACATATTGTTGCATTAGAATAATTAAAATATGTATATTGTGATCTCTCTTAATTGACAGAAAATAAGGTAGAGATGAGGGAACAGATATTCTTAGATTTCCTTTAATTTTACTGTATGGGCATTTAAGGATGTCCTAATCTAAGCCAATTCCAAAGCAGAAACATTTCAGAAAATGTATAAAATTGTACTTCGTTCTGCTGAAATATTTGTTGATATTTAATCATTTGCTTTTGTAGGTTTTGCATCCTGTGTCACTATGTGAAAGCATGTAATTTCACATCCAGAATTTTATTTTATTGTGATGAAAAATCATTTAATTCATTATTTATTTTAATGATATGGGACCAGATGGAACTAAAATTACAACCTAGAGAAAATCTTGTGTGCCTTCAGAAAACGGGAAGGTAAAAAATATGTGGAAATGTTTTATGAATATTCTCAAATTATTCAGATTCCTCCAGGTAGTTCAGATGTTAAATGAATTTCTGTTGGACTAATATTGACATGATAAAACTAGGCTAAACAACTTATACCATAACAATTCATGCAAGTCAAAGCATTCCTAAGTCTAACAGATAGATTCATGTTATTACTAGCACATCATACAACTAGTTCACGAAGACTGTATGGTTATTAAAAGAGCCTGAAATATTAATGAAGAATTATATATATTGGGAAACTTATGTTTAGACTCACTCCATCTTAGCCAATGTTATGCTTTACTGTTTTTCAACAACATCTGAGGTGAGATACTTTTTGAAGTCAAACAGTACTTGTCTCATTACATCGTCCAATAATTGAAATATTTTAAATAAGAAAATTTAGATAAATAGTGTGAAAAATAGCTATTTTAAATCATGGTTTTGTTTTTATTTGGTTTTTTTTTAAAGGATGAAGTATTAAATCTGACAAACAGCTAATTTCACACCTATGTACGTCTGGCTTTTGTTGATTAGTAATTCAGTGGTGTTTCTGTGCTTAAGAGAATTTAGCATGATAAACTAGTCATTTATGACATTTATTTATGAGTAACTTGTGTATAACTCTTTATCATTTTACTGCTGAAAACTGGATCATGACTTTTTCATTATTTTTCTCTTGCAATATTATCAATATTATCTCCTTCTTAATAATAATCTCTTTAGTTTCAAATTTTCAGGAATTTGCCCCTTAGTTGCATCTTGTAAACAATTTGATGTAGGCTAGTAAAATAGTGAAAATCACATAATGTGCATATTTATAATCTCTAAATTCATGCCCAGTCCTGCAGATAATCTTGCTGAGGTGACTGTTTAGGGGTCAGTCAGCAGAGTTTAGTATAGTTATCTAAAAGATAAAGATGCATTAACAACAAACTGCTTGTGGTTGAAGCAAATTTTCCCCCATTTAAATATTCAGGTAGAAAACCAGATTGAGGGTGACAGTTTCTTGGCATAGACTTTGAACACTTGATCATTAAGAGAAACTGCTCAATTAATCTATGATTTTTCATTTTTTTTAATGTAAACTTGCTTTCAGTATCTTGTTAGGAAGTAAAGAAAATTTCTTATTATTCTAAGATTGAAAGAAAAAGTTGCAGTAGAGATTTTAGTCAATGGATTTGGAAGAAAAAAAAAAGGGTAATTCTGAAGAATACAGAGACACTAAATTTGCTTTAAACTCGGTTGACTAATTTGAGAAATTATGGGCACTTAATATGGACTAGTGTCTTTTCTGGACTCCCGATTTTTTACTGTCTTGAAAATGATGTGTAATGATACAACTTCACCTTATGTTAGACACAACAAAACAGTTTGGTTTCCAAAAGGCAATAACATTCAGATGGGGCTATTAACAGTATCCTGCCCCTAGGCTAGACTGGTCAATGAAAGTTTGCTACAATGATGATAATGCCAGTGATTTGTACTTAATTAGTTGAGTATATTATACATTAATTTAATCTTGAGAGTTTTAATGTATTAATAACAATGTCTAAAATGCTTGCTAGGCTTGTGCTGAGATTCTAATTTCAATAATGTTTAAGAATCAGACAAAAGTGTCCCATGTGAGTTTCAGGTTCCCTGAAGTTCCTGAGCAACACGTAGAGACCTGTGATACTTAGCAGTTACAACAGTGGCACAGTGAGTGTTAATTTTTATTTCAGCCTTAGGGCTCCTCTCAATGATTGTGCTCTGCACATAGACTCCTAATACTGCAGATCTGGCCTTCCTTGTAGCTAACTATTAAAGAAATCACCAGACCATTACAAAAGTATAAAGGAAGTGAAGGTCAAATCAGTGATAGAGAATGTTGGCTTGCTGCAGTAATCTAAAAGGTGAGGTTGACTGAAAGAGGTACACGTTGTGTACATGGTGTGCTGAAGGAAAAAAAGGGACTCATACAGTTGAAAAGAAATAGTAAATTTAAATATGCTGTTTCAACTTTGCTTTTGGCTATTTGAGGTTGAATTTACAAGTGTTTCTGCAAAAAGATCAGACTATCTTTTAGTTATTTAATTCCATATCTCAATTTTAGCTTCATGAAATATTTTTGAACTTTCAACACCCTTTATTGCAATTTAACACCTTTTTGTCAAAAGATGTATCTACATTTCTGATTAATGTTCATTTAGTTCCAGCTGGAAATTTGGATTTTTTTTGTTTATGAAGATTGATAAGGAATGTTCACTATTGAAAACTTAATGCATAAAAAATTTCCAGATATGCCCAATTTTGCACCTTGTTCCAGCATGGGGGATTTGTGCAGGTGTGGGTGCTCACTTCTTCAGAACAAGTTAGAAGCTTTGCGTTGAAGTTAGTAGTTGTTATACAGAAAATGGCAAACATCTTTCTTTTCTGTTTAACTTACTTGAAAGTTTCTATTACCCCAAAGAAATTTTCATTTTCTATTGTAAAAGCTAAAATTAAGTGATCTTGTTGTTTTGAACTTAGGTCTGAGTCCTGCAATGAGCTCTTTGTGCCTTTTTAATGGTTATGATAGAAGTCACGATTATATATGTCCAGTAAGTTGGAAGTGTTTGAAATCACCAACAGAGCAGACTTTTTTTTCCCCTGAGAATGTTCAAAATGGGAAGGAAAGCATATTTTTTGTCAGTTCACTTTTAAATTTTTCCAGATTAGGTTTATTAACACTTATTTGTTTGGCAGTAAACATTCTATAGCATAAATAGTTTTTTGTTTTGTTTTTGTAAGATCAAGTTTAACGTTTCACACTAAATTTGTGTTTCTTGTGTATTTTCTCACTCCCACCTGAAGACAGCATTTCTGATGGAGAGCAGAGTCTATGTGGAAGCTCTTCTCCTGAGATACGCAGATTTAGAAATGTCATTAGATAGCAAAAGTCATTACGTACTGGTCAAGACAGAAATCCTTACAGAGAATAGCTCATTGCTTTTGTGAACAAGTCTTGCTCTCCCCAGCCTATACTTCAGAAGGAATCCATAGTGGATTCCTTCTCAAAGGCAGAGAAAGGCAAGAACAGACCAGTCCTTGGGCTATGGTCCCTAGCAGTTGGGAGACATTGCCTGGCATGTCAGTTTGCTGCTGTAACCTCCTTGAGCAGTCACTTAGTATATGAGGTCACTACGTATTTAGGACTGGACCAGTTCAAAACTTTCGTTGTATATCACAGTCCTCTTGTGTTTGAGTGCCCTTTTTCAGAAGCGTTATCTGCAGCACTGAAGGCTGCACACTGGGCTGCATTAGTACAGCTAGTAGGTTAAAGGGAATGATTATTCTCCTCTTTCTGGCACTTCAGATGCTGCAATTGGTGTAGTGCCCAGTTCTCGCCTCTGTCCCACCCACACTCCTGTATGAGAAAGACAAAGACAAATTGGAGCCAGAGGATGGCCACCAAGATGAGTAGGGTACTGGAGCATATGATGCACAAGGAGATGCTGAAGAGACCTGAATTTGTTCAGCTTGAAGAAGAGGAAGCCAAGAGGAGAGCAGACCTAATTCCTGTCCTCAGCTGCTTAATGGGTAATTACAGCCAGATGAAGCCAGACTCTTAATGAACATGCACAGTAAAAGGACAAGAAGGAATAGATAGATGTTGCAGCAAGGGAAATTTCAATTAGGCACAAGGAAAAACCTCTTCCTGGTGAGGGTGGTCAAATACTGAAACAGTAGCCCAGAGCAACTGTTGATTCTCCTGCCAGAGAAACCTGATGTTACTTTGAAGTTGGCAGAGGTCTGAATTGAGGGATAAATTCTAATGAACTCAGGAGGTCTCTTCTAACTTGTTGTCTCCGTTTAGGGCTCAGGGCAACCCCCACGGAGCAGAATTAGTTTCACCCCTCTTCCCCCTCCCCTCTTCCCTCCCAGGGGAGGAAGAAAGGCCTCGCACAAAGTAACAAAAGGGATATCAGAGGAAGGGAAATATACAGAGGTAACAAGGGAAGGTATATATACAAATATATACAACACCGATCCTCAGATGCCACTGGATTTCTCCTGAGCCACATGGAGTTGTAGCAGCCACAGAGCTGTCCAGAGCCAGCAGCAATCCCAGCGAGGAGGGGGTGAGCAGAACTTCCTGTGTCCTTTTATAGAGTGTGGCAGGAAGGGGAGTGGAATAGCTGCTCCACCTGTCCCTCCCCTTCCCCAAACCTTAAACCACAACATTCCACCCCTTATTCCATACCACTTTCTCGCCACACTCATTAAGTTGCAAA
>VYZX01021497.1:0-19915 GCA_013401335.1 Brachypteracias leptosomus | reverse complement strand
TGTGATTCCGTGATTCCATGAAAATGGGAAAGTTCTCCATACAGGCAAGATGTAGTGTTGGAGAAGCAACTTCCAGATCCTAATCCAAACTCTAGGGTTTTTATTCCTGAGTGGACAACACTACACCTAATTGGATTATCCTGTCTGGATACATGAGGTTGTTCGCTGAAACCAACACTGAAATCCTCCAGGTTCTCTTTATCTTACTTTCTCAGGCAACTGAATAGTTGTTCAGATTGAGACTCAAGGCGTATTATTCATTGAGGGATTTCAAGGCTCAGTTAAGGTTTTGGTTCTTCACATGGTTCAGCACTGCTCTGTTTGGTCTATGGTTTATGGGCAATTTTGGGAGTTGTCTACACAGCTCCCTATGGGTCATCTCTTCATAGTTAGGGCCTTAAGGTGATGCAAGGCTGGGTCGCTTTTGCAACACCCTTTGAGTTGCCTGCATTCACTAGACATTACTGAAACTGGTATACGAACTATGACCTAGATGTTGCTGAAATGAACATAGGACCAGCTCCAACAAATATTTCCACCTTGTAGATCATAGGTTAGTGCACCATATTGGCTCAGTGAGGTTTGCATGGATATTGAAGGTAAATGGCAGACAGAGCTTAAAAACTCCTACATGATAGATGAGTGAGGTGCTGATGACTTGGTAGTGAGAAGTAAACTTAAATTTTGCCATAGATCATGCCTTCTTCATGTCTTAAAGTTTGATTTAGTGGTCCCTTTCTGTTTTTTTTTAGTGTAGGTACGAGTGGAGATGTTTTACCATGTGGGAATGTTTTGCGCATATGGGTGAAACTGTGTAGCCTAAATAAACTACTAGGAATTAATGTGGGAAATTGACATAGGTGTCATCCAGGCATGTGCTAACAGGACAGTTGTGTAAGTGATGAGACAATCACACAACTGTTCTGTTTGCATATCAAATGCATCTGGGCAACCAAGCTCATATTACGTAGATGTAAGCTCAAACAGGCAGCAGATAGTAACATTTTCATTTGAAATCTGGATTTGATTTGAAGCACCAATTCAGGCATGATAGTTTTAAATCTCATTACAATGTATTTAACTCCCTCTTAAGAGGCTCTAAATGTGATAGATTGTTCTACATACTCAACACAGTGTACTAACAGAAGAAGCAGTTTATATACAAGAAATGTGCACATTTAACTCCAGAACAACTGCACTACTCAACTCTGCCTTGCAATATTTTTGCTATACATTCATATTGATGCTTATTTAAAACAAACAAATTTATCAGAGCACTTAATCATATGCTTAATTCCCATACAGATCAACTGGATTTAATCTATGTCTAATGTTTCTGCTCAGCTAAGATGTTGAAGCACTGTAAATTATAGTAATTGAATTCCAGTTTGTTTGGAAAAATCAGGTAACTGTGCCAGGCCACTGGAAAGCCATTCCCTGTAGAAGCATGCAGGCAGACACAGTACCCTGTTCATGTCAATAAATTATGTGTTTCTTAGTAGGACTAAGCAAAATTTAACAGACCATAAAGTTTTGGCTCACTCTGAAGTAAATGTACTTAAATGATCACTTGCAACATACAAAGAATTTGCAAAACCACTTTCATGCAAAGCACTTGCAAACCACTTTCCTCACATATGTTCAACAACAGACATTCAGCAGGTTAGATGCTTTAGTGTACCAAAAAGACGAGTACTCATTCAGATTAAAAATTAAAATTACATATTTAGTGTCAGTATGCAATATTGAAAATTTGACTACGTGCTGTGTTAAACATTATTGTTTGTTTTGTATTAAAGTAAAAATTTAATCAGGTTTCACTAGGCAGTCAAATTCCATGACATCTTCAGAAATAAATGTGTTTGCTTGAAGGCTCCTGTTTGATATGAGTCTGTGTTTATATAGGCATAAACCTTTACATGCATTCAATATCATCTATTCCAAGTAAACTTTAATGTTGCTAACTGTAATGGGGGTTTTTTTGGCCTCCTTCATGATCAGAAGTTTGGTTTTGCCTTTTTTTGCTGTTTTGCATTTGCTCAGGACAAAAATGGTCTGATTTTTACAAACCTTTTCAATAGCATAGTTGCTCTCCTAGTTGAGAACAAATTGTCAATATTTATGTAGACATCATTTCAAATAGAAATTCTCTGACTTGTTACCTTCTCTCACAGCTTGTGTATGTTTGCGTTGTCATTGCGTAAAAAGAAGTTAAAAATAGCTGAAGTTACAATAAAAGATCAAGTGCTTAAATGTAGGAAAGTATCATACAGGTTTTCTGTATAATCTTAGTTGTCATGTATAAACATAACGATATCATTAGTACTGAATGTGTAACTTTTTTTTTCCACAAGACTTTCCTTGTTTACCGCAGGGCAAAGAAACTAAATTAATAAATACATTTTTGATATACTATTTTCCTCAGACATTTGCATGATTTAGGCCTTATTCCTGAATTCAAATGTTATTCTATATAAAAAATGACTACTTTCCCTTAGCTTTCTTCCAAGAAACCCATGCCAACAGTGCTTTAGACCTTCAAATGAATAAAACTGAACTGATCTTGACAGAAACACCAGAAATTTATTCCCATTTTACAGATAGGGTACTGAGACTAAAATGTTACTAATTTTAGTTAAGTTTGTTTCAGCTAAAACAGCTGGAAATTATTTTTCAGGGTGTTGAAGCATTTCACATGTTCTAAGTGTGAAAAAATGGCACAAAATAGGGGGATCAGACACTGTTCCCCATAAAGTTAGGCTCACACTCCAACATGAGCTGCAGCTTCCTTCAGACAGACACAATCCTTGGTCTCAGGAACAGAATCTGGTTGCCATGGATATGGCCTGCTCTGGCTAATGGAACATGCAAACCCTCCTGAAATAGGATACCATTGGGTCCCATTATCAGGGATCCACAATTGTTCTGGCTCAGCCAAGCATGATTCACCACATGGGCAAAAAATGTGTGTCAGCTGAACTTTGATATCATTATGATGCTAAAAATCACACCCATGAGCCAAAATGATGGGGTCATTTTTATGTGACACCCCAGAAATTGCCCCTCTTCCCCNGTTCTGGCTCAGCCAAGCATGATTCACCACATGGGCAAAAAATGTGTGTCAGCTGAACTTTGATATCATTATGATGCTAAAAATCACACCCATGAGCCAAAATGATGGGGTCATTTTTATGTGACACCCCAGAAATTGCCCCTCTTCCCCCCCCAACTCAAGCATGTACCCTGTTATCTTATCTTTAAATATGAAGCAAGAAATTTTTAATGCAATCAAAATAAAAAGAATATATGACTAGAGTCACTCAAGCTCCACCTTGAAGGTAAAAAAAATATAAAAATGGCTTAAGAGCGAGGAGACATTAGGGAAGACATCATCGTGGACAAGTCAGGAAGGATACCAGTACCGCAGACCTCTGACTTCTGGGATCAGTCAACGGGCTGAGCCTCTCTTCTCCCCGCATAGGGATGCCTTTGGGTAACGCTTGAACAGTTTTTTATACCAGGTGCTTTCCTGGGAAAACTCAGAAATCTCTATAGAATTGCTTTTAGTTTACTGCTTCAGTAATTTGTAATTTTGACGTTTGTGTATACACATTTTGCAGACAGTTTATTCATCACCAGCGATTCACAAATGACCTGTACTCTGTTGCTTTAAATAAATTGCACTATTCATATACTCAGCCGCACTGTTTCTCACTGGGCGCCATATTAGTTCAAAGATAGTGTCTATNCTGACTTCTGGGATCAGTCAACGGGCTGAGCCTCTCTTCTCCCCGCATAGGGATGCCTTTGGGTAACGCTTGAACAGTTTTTTATACCAGGTGCTTTCCTGGGAAAACTCNCTCTGCCTTGCAATATTTTTGCTATACATTCATATTGATGCTTATTTAAAACAAACAAATTTATCAGAGCACTTAATCATATGCTTAATTCCCATACAGATCAACTGGATTTAATCTATGTCTAATGTTTCTGCTCAGCTAAGATGTTGAAGCACTGTAAATTATAGTAATTGAATTCCAGTTTGTTTGGAAAAATCAGGTAACTGTGCCAGGCCACTGGAAAGCCATTCCCTGTAGAAGCATGCAGGCAGACACAGTACCCTGTTCATGTCAATAAATTATGTGTTTCTTAGTAGGACTAAGCAAAATTTAACAGACCATAAAGTTTTGGCTCACTCTGAAGTAAATGTACTTAAATGATCACTTGCAACATACAAAGAATTTGCAAAACCACTTTCATGCAAAGCACTTGCAAACCACTTTCCTCACATATGTTCAACAACAGACATTCAGCAGGTTAGATGCTTTAGTGTACCAAAAAGACGAGTACTCATTCAGATTAAAAATTAAAATTACATATTTAGTGTCAGTATGCAATATTGAAAATTTGACTACGTGCTGTGTTAAACATTATTGTTTGTTTTGTATTAAAGTAAAAATTTAATCAGGTTTCACTAGGCAGTCAAATTCCATGACATCTTCAGAAATAAATGTGTTTGCTTGAAGGCTCCTGTTTGATATGAGTCTGTGTTTATATAGGCATAAACCTTTACATGCATTCAATATCATCTATTCCAAGTAAACTTTAATGTTGCTAACTGTAATGGGGGTTTTTTTGGCCTCCTTCATGATCAGAAGTTTGGTTTTGCCTTTTTTTGCTGTTTTGCATTTGCTCAGGACAAAAATGGTCTGATTTTTACAAACCTTTTCAATAGCATAGTTGCTCTCCTAGTTGAGAACAAATTGTCAATATTTATGTAGACATCATTTCAAATAGAAATTCTCTGACTTGTTACCTTCTCTCACAGCTTGTGTATGTTTGCGTTGTCATTGCGTAAAAAGAAGTTAAAAATAGCTGAAGTTACAATAAAAGATCAAGTGCTTAAATGTAGGAAAGTATCATACAGGTTTTCTGTATAATCTTAGTTGTCATGTATAAACATAACGATATCATTAGTACTGAATGTGTAACTTTTTTTTTCCACAAGACTTTCCTTGTTTACCGCAGGGCAAAGAAACTAAATTAATAAATACATTTTTGATATACTATTTTCCTCAGACATTTGCATGATTTAGGCCTTATTCCTGAATTCAAATGTTATTCTATATAAAAAATGACTACTTTCCCTTAGCTTTCTTCCAAGAAACCCATGCCAACAGTGCTTTAGACCTTCAAATGAATAAAACTGAACTGATCTTGACAGAAACACCAGAAATTTATTCCCATTTTACAGATAGGGTACTGAGACTAAAATGTTACTAATTTTAGTTAAGTTTGTTTCAGCTAAAACAGCTGGAAATTATTTTTCAGGGTGTTGAAGCATTTCACATGTTCTAAGTGTGAAAAAATGGCACAAAATAGGGGGATCAGACACTGTTCCCCATAAAGTTAGGCTCACACTCCAACATGAGCTGCAGCTTCCTTCAGACAGACACAATCCTTGGTCTCAGGAACAGAATCTGGTTGCCATGGATATGGCCTGCTCTGGCTAATGGAACATGCAAACCCTCCTGAAATAGGATACCATTGGGTCCCATTATCAGGGATCCACAATTGTTCTGGCTCAGCCAAGCATGATTCACCACATGGGCAAAAAATGTGTGTCAGCTGAACTTTGATATCATTATGATGCTAAAAATCACACCCATGAGCCAAAATGATGGGGTCATTTTTATGTGACACCCCAGAAATTGCCCCTCTTCCCCCCCCAACTCAAGCATGTACCCTGTTATCTTATCTTTAAATATGAAGCAAGAAATTTTTAATGCAATCAAAATAAAAAGAATATATGACTAGAGTCACTCAAGCTCCACCTTGAAGGTAAAAAAAATATAAAAATGGCTTAAGAGCGAGGAGACATTAGGGAAGACATCATCGTGGACAAGTCAGGAAGGATACCAGTACCGCAGACCTCTGACTTCTGGGATCAGTCAACGGGCTGAGCCTCTCTTCTCCCCGCATAGGGATGCCTTTGGGTAACGCTTGAACAGTTTTTTATACCAGGTGCTTTCCTGGGAAAACTCAGAAATCTCTATAGAATTGCTTTTAGTTTACTGCTTCAGTAATTTGTAATTTTGACGTTTGTGTATACACATTTTGCAGACAGTTTATTCATCACCAGCAATTCACAAATGACCTGTACTCTGTTGCTTTAAATAAATTGCACTATTCATATACTCAGCCGCACTGTTTCTCACTGGGCGCCATATTAGTTCAAAGATAGTGTCTATATGGGAATACAGCACACTATTGAGTGAATCTGTGTTATTGGATTCATAGTGACAAATTGGCCATTATTCAGGGTTTAGACCTAGCCGCCCCTTGCCCCTCTAATATCTGAGGGTAAGCTGGAAAGCAAGGGGGTTTATCTGCTGCCAAATTAGTTTACTACTCTTAATGCAACACTAAGTATGTGGTGTTTTATTCATTGTTGTGTTGTAAGAACTTTTACAGATCAGAGCCAGAATCTACATTTGATCAATCAGAAAATAGAAAATACATAGCAAATGACAAACTGGACAAATTTTGAATTAAAGGGTTTTTTTAGCATCAGATAGAAACTTGATGGCTGAGGCTAGAGTAGAATCTTTTTCTGTAGATTATTGTTCAATTTTGATTTCCTTTTTCATTTTAACCTGGCAATAAAGCACATAGATCTTTAATCCATGTTCCCCTAGTTCATTCATTCAATGTGATCCACTTAGAATGCTGAATGAAGCAGACTCTTTGAGGAAAAATACTTTCTGAGTATGTAATATTGCAGTGCATATGCACAACGGGGCAACTTTCTTCTGCTATAATTAAAGAAAAACTATTTGTCTTTGGAGAACTGGGCTACTAATCAGGAAAAAAAAAAGAATGAACTTGGGAAATAGTAAATTAATTTTTTTTTTTTAAGCAAATATTTTATTAAAGATTCTTCTGAAGGAAGGGGGATTACTTTGCGGCTAGGGTAGGAAGGCTCTGCAGAGGGATTTGGACAGGCTGGAGTGATAGGCTGAGGTCAATTGTATGAGGTTTAACAAGAACAAGTGCCGGGTCCTGCACTTGGTCCACAGCAACCCCCTGCAGCATTACAGGCTTGGGGAAGAATGGCTGGAGAGCTGCCTGGTGGAAAAGGACCTGGGGGTGTTGGTTGACAGCCGACTGAATATGAGCCAGCAGTGTGCCCAGGTGGCCAAAAAGGCCACCAGCTTCCTGGCCTGTATCAAAATGGTGTGACCAGCAGGACTAGGGAGGTGATTGTGCCCCTGTACTCGGCACTTGTAAGACCACACCTTGAGTACTCTGTCCAATTTTGGGCACCACAGTATAAGAAGGACATTGAGGTGCTGGAGCCAGTGCAGAGAAGGGCAATGAGGCTGGTAAGAGGTCTAGAAAACATGGCTTACACAGAGCAACTGAGGTTGTTTAGTCTACGGAAGAGGAGACTGAAAGGGGACCTTATTGCTCTCTACAACTACCTTAAAGGAGATTGTAGTGAGGCTGGTGTTGGTCTCTTCTCCCAAATTATTAATGGTAGGATGAGAGGAAATGGCCTCAAGTTGTGTCAGGGGAGGTTTAGATTGGATATTAGGAAGAAATTCTTTACTGAGAGAGTAGTCAGGCACTGGAACAAGCTGCCCAGGGAGGTGGTGGAGTCACCATCCCTAGTGGTGTTTAAGAAACAAGTAGATGTAGCGCTTGAGGCTATGGTCTAGTGGTTATGGAGAGGTTGGGATGAAGGTTGGACTTGATGATTCTAGAGGTCCTTTCCAACCGTTATGATTCTATGATTCTATGATGTGTTCAGAAGAAATATCAGTCTTTGTGTTTTCCAGAGGCTGCAATTCACTTCATTCTCTAAGAGAAACTAATTCTGGATATTTTTGTTTTGAACAACTTGTTACAAAGCTCTGTACACAAAGATCTGTGAACTGCATCAATTATTTGGAATTCAGTAGTTACTGCTCAAGGGGGAGTGGGCAGGAATTTAGCACTTGGCAGACTGAACGATTGAAGGGACCCTTTATCTGGCAGGAGTAAATTTTAAGTTCTGTCTGAGGATATGCTTTACTCTGGTTTGTAATAGATGCATGCTTGCTGTGGTACAGCTATGTGCTCTGTTTTGTAGCTACCTGGCTTCTTTCCTTCCCAAGCACTTGTATTTGGTTTTATTCTTTACCTGCAAAGTTTATCTAACAAGATAAAGGTGCCTCAAGGAGAATCAAAGATACACTGTGTATTGTTCAACATAAATGGTTCAAAATAACAACCCTAGAGCTTAGAAACTAAGCAGTTGAAGCAAACAAAGGATAATAGACAAGAAGCAATAGTGCCTTCATTTTTACATCTTCATTACAAGATGTAGCGTCCACTACCAACTACTACAGACTTTGCATCAGGTAGGGCAAATCATAAACTTGACTAGCCTAACCACTCAAGAAAAGTGAGAGCAGAAGCTTTTCTTTTATTTTCCTTGTGAATGAGTAAAAAAAACCCCATGTAACAACTTTATTTAAGGGTCATTTTTTAAGTGAAGTGTCTTTTCTAATGTAGGGAGAGGCCTATCCCATCTTACTGTGTAAGGCTTGGTCGTCCTGTACTAAACCAGACTCTATTAAATGTCTAACCTGTGTAGTTACACATAGATTAATAATGAAATATGAAAGTAGGAAAGGATAATCTTTATCCTGAATGAGAAATTACTGTACCAGTGATGCCCAAACACCCAATTTACAGGAAGTCTGGGGATGGTGGATTCCAGAGGACACTGCAGAGCCTACCCAGAATTTGTGCAGTCCTTGGACTGGACTAAAAGACAAGTTAGAGGACCAGGGAGTGATTGCTCCAACATATCAGTTCTAGACATAACTACCAATGTTTGGGGAAAGAGGGAGGAGAAATTAATGTACTAGATTCTCATTTGCATGTCTGAATGTAATACTGGTTGGTTATACTGGGTTGAATGTGAACAGACATGACACTTTAGGGATGCTGAGTGCAAGTGAAAAGTGCCTGCAGCAAACTGTTTGACTTCCTGCAATGAGAGGCCCTGAAAATAGTTGGAGTCCCTCACCCACACAAAACACAACCAAACTCAATGAATTTCAGTGCTGCTTGTCCCTCTTAGGCCACAGCACCATCAGGAAGTAGTGGATAGCCAGGAATTATTGTCAGTGTTGACTTAATTCTTCTGAAAGGAAGTTCAATCCCTGAAAGGGAATGTTTATACAGAGTTCTACTTTGCAGATAAATCAAAGTTTATGGAAAAGTACAATGCCTGTTTGCTAATACTTACTTAGAGTCACTTTAACATTTAGCATTTTATGCTTATTATTTAGTATCCAGGATTTTCTTATGTGAGTCCTTTCCTTCCATGCCTTTAATTAAACACAGTTTAATTCTCAAAGGGAATAAACATTTTAATTTTTTTTTTTAAATATTAAAAAAATGCTTGATTTCCTGTTATTGTGACATGTAATAGTTTAGAAATTTTAGCAATCATCCTTAGTCATTTTCTTGGCCACCAGGTGGCAAAACTAAGCACCAAGCCTGGTACTCCCTCTTTTAAGGAGTTCACCAGTACCTGGAGGGACGAATTAGAAACATAAAATCCTCTGATGAGCCCAGATCCACCCTTAGAGCTCTCAGTTTCTCCTTTTTCTTTTTGTTTGAAGTCTCAGTTCTTAAGGAAAGTGTAAATTCTGAATCGTTAACAAATAGACTCTCTGACAGGTTGCTACAACTTAACGTCAATGCCCAACACCAATGATGGTGTTAGCTTTTGCTGAAAATGACAGGAAATAAGTATTCAAGTAAAATAACGAACTTTTTTCAGTCTGTCAAGGAGGAAATCAACTAGGATAGAGCAACAAATAGACTACCAGAATGAGTTTTCCAAATTTGCTGCAGGATTTGTTACATACCAGTGAATGAGTGAATCCTAGGAAAAAGTCTTTCAACTGCATTTCAGGTGTGAAGGGTGAGGAGGAAAAAAAATAATTCGGCTAAGACTTAGATAAGATACAATTTACATACTAAACTGTATTATTATTCTCAATTGAGAACAGCTGAAGTTACCTTTCCCTAAGAGATAATGCTATTTTTTGAGTGATATATTAACGTATTTTAAGTATAGTGATTTTAGAATTATGATTTAAAATGCTACACAACTACTCTATCCTTTATAAAATATACTATAAAACATAAATGCACACTATATATATGAATTTTGGAGAACCTTGGCATTCATGTTCTTTAGACATGACTTTAGTATGACTTTACCTTTCTTCCTCTAAAGAAATACATTCATATTGTAAAGAAAATATTTACTCTAAAATATGGCAAATATTGTTCCATCAAATGACTCATGTATTATCAACTAATGGAAAATACTTAATGGTTCTCTGTTTCTTCATTCCTCAAACATGCCAGGGATTTCTCTTTTTTAGGCTTGCATTCGTACAACTAAAGGATAACAAGCCCCATTTATTGAAAATTTAAATACTGCTGAAAATGGTATGTTTTTCTTGTAGTTATTGTGATTATTCTTCTCCTTTAAAATCCTAGCAAGAATTGCATCCTAAATTTTGTTAGTGTCTAACAATTGGGAATCCTGGTGANCCAATTTTGGGCACCACAGTATAAGAAGGACATTGAGGTGCTGGAGCCAGTGCAGAGAAGGGCAATGAGGCTGGTAAGAGGTCTAGAAAACATGGCTTACACAGAGCAACTGAGGTTGTTTAGTCTACGGAAGAGGAGACTGAAAGGGGACCTTATTGCTCTCTACAACTACCTTAAAGGAGATTGTAGTGAGGCTGGTGTTGGTCTCTTCTCCCAAATTATTAATGGTAGGATGAGAGGAAATGGCCTCAAGTTGTGTCAGGGGAGGTTTAGATTGGATATTAGGAAGAAATTCTTTACTGAGAGAGTAGTCAGGCACTGGAACAAGCTGCCCAGGGAGGTGGTGGAGTCACCATCCCTAGTGGTGTTTAAGAAACAAGTAGATGTAGCGCTTGAGGCTATGGTCTAGTGGTTATGGAGAGGTTGGGATGAAGGTTGGACTTGATGATTCTAGAGGTCCTTTCCAACCGTTATGATTCTATGATTCTATGATGTGTTCAGAAGAAATATCAGTCTTTGTGTTTTCCAGAGGCTGCAATTCACTTCATTCTCTAAGAGAAACTAATTCTGGATATTTTTGTTTTGAACAACTTGTTACAAAGCTCTGTACACAAAGATCTGTGAACTGCATCAATTATTTGGAATTCAGTAGTTACTGCTCAAGGGGGAGTGGGCAGGAATTTAGCACTTGGCAGACTGAACGATTGAAGGGACCCTTTATCTGGCAGGAGTAAATTTTAAGTTCTGTCTGAGGATATGCTTTACTCTGGTTTGTAATAGATGCATGCTTGCTGTGGTACAGCTATGTGCTCTGTTTTGTAGCTACCTGGCTTCTTTCCTTCCCAAGCACTTGTATTTGGTTTTATTCTTTACCTGCAAAGTTTATCTAACAAGATAAAGGTGCCTCAAGGAGAATCAAAGATACACTGTGTATTGTTCAACATAAATGGTTCAAAATAACAACCCTAGAGCTTAGAAACTAAGCAGTTGAAGCAAACAAAGGATAATAGACAAGAAGCAATAGTGCCTTCATTTTTACATCTTCATTACAAGATGTAGCGTCCACTACCAACTACTACAGACTTTGCATCAGGTAGGGCAAATCATAAACTTGACTAGCCTAACCACTCAAGAAAAGTGAGAGCAGAAGCTTTTCTTTTATTTTCCTTGTGAATGAGTAAAAAAAACCCCATGTAACAACTTTATTTAAGGGTCATTTTTTAAGTGAAGTGTCTTTTCTAATGTAGGGAGAGGCCTATCCCATCTTACTGTGTAAGGCTTGGTCGTCCTGTACTAAACCAGACTCTATTAAATGTCTAACCTGTGTAGTTACACATAGATTAATAATGAAATATGAAAGTAGGAAAGGATAATCTTTATCCTGAATGAGAAATTACTGTACCAGTGATGCCCAAACACCCAATTTACAGGAAGTCTGGGGATGGTGGATTCCAGAGGACACTGCAGAGCCTACCCAGAATTTGTGCAGTCCTTGGACTGGACTAAAAGACAAGTTAGAGGACCAGGGAGTGATTGCTCCAACATATCAGTTCTAGACATAACTACCAATGTTTGGGGAAAGAGGGAGGAGAAATTAATGTACTAGATTCTCATTTGCATGTCTGAATGTAATACTGGTTGGTTATACTGGGTTGAATGTGAACAGACATGACACTTTAGGGATGCTGAGTGCAAGTGAAAAGTGCCTGCAGCAAACTGTTTGACTTCCTGCAATGAGAGGCCCTGAAAATAGTTGGAGTCCCTCACCCACACAAAACACAACCAAACTCAATGAATTTCAGTGCTGCTTGTCCCTCTTAGGCCACAGCACCATCAGGAAGTAGTGGATAGCCAGGAATTATTGTCAGTGTTGACTTAATTCTTCTGAAAGGAAGTTCAATCCCTGAAAGGGAATGTTTATACAGAGTTCTACTTTGCAGATAAATCAAAGTTTATGGAAAAGTACAATGCCTGTTTGCTAATACTTACTTAGAGTCACTTTAACATTTAGCATTTTATGCTTATTATTTAGTATCCAGGATTTTCTTATGTGAGTCCTTTCCTTCCATGCCTTTAATTAAACACAGTTTAATTCTCAAAGGGAATAAACATTTTAATTTTTTTTTTTAAATATTAAAAAAATGCTTGATTTCCTGTTATTGTGACATGTAATAGTTTAGAAATTTTAGCAATCATCCTTAGTCATTTTCTTGGCCACCAGGTGGCAAAACTAAGCACCAAGCCTGGTACTCCCTCTTTTAAGGAGTTCACCAGTACCTGGAGGGACGAATTAGAAACATAAAATCCTCTGATGAGCCCAGATCCACCCTTAGAGCTCTCAGTTTCTCCTTTTTCTTTTTGTTTGAAGTCTCAGTTCTTAAGGAAAGTGTAAATTCTGAATCGTTAACAAATAGACTCTCTGACAGGTTGCTACAACTTAACGTCAATGCCCAACACCAATGATGGTGTTAGCTTTTGCTGAAAATGACAGGAAATAAGTATTCAAGTAAAATAACGAACTTTTTTCAGTCTGTCAAGGAGGAAATCAACTAGGATAGAGCAACAAATAGACTACCAGAATGAGTTTTCCAAATTTGCTGCAGGATTTGTTACATACCAGTGAATGAGTGAATCCTAGGAAAAAGTCTTTCAACTGCATTTCAGGTGTGAAGGGTGAGGAGGAAAAAAAATAATTCGGCTAAGACTTAGATAAGATACAATTTACATACTAAACTGTATTATTATTCTCAATTGAGAACAGCTGAAGTTACCTTTCCCTAAGAGATAATGCTATTTTTTGAGTGATATATTAACGTATTTTAAGTATAGTGATTTTAGAATTATGATTTAAAATGCTACACAACTACTCTATCCTTTATAAAATATACTATAAAACATAAATGCACACTATATATATGAATTTTGGAGAACCTTGGCATTCATGTTCTTTAGACATGACTTTAGTATGACTTTACCTTTCTTCCTCTAAAGAAATACATTCATATTGTAAAGAAAATATTTACTCTAAAATATGGCAAATATTGTTCCATCAAATGACTCATGTATTATCAACTAATGGAAAATACTTAATGGTTCTCTGTTTCTTCATTCCTCAAACATGCCAGGGATTTCTCTTTTTTAGGCTTGCATTCGTACAACTAAAGGATAACAAGCCCCATTTATTGAAAATTTAAATACTGCTGAAAATGGTATGTTTTTCTTGTAGTTATTGTGATTATTCTTCTCCTTTAAAATCCTAGCAAGAATTGCATCCTAAATTTTGTTAGTGTCTAACAATTGGGAATCCTGGTGAGAACAACTTAAAGATCCCCTTAAATGTCCTGTAAGTATTCTATTGAATCCTACTTTATGTAGTGTCTCTGCTATCAGGAGTGATTTATAACTGACCTTTCAAGGAAAAGACTGATGCATCTAAATAGAAGCACCAAAAGCCACAACTCTGCTACAAAATGCAGAATGTGCAGAACCGTAACCTGGATATTATCTCAACTACCTTCGTTTAAGCAGACTCAGTCAAATTATCCCAGCTATGAATTATGAAAGGCATAATTCTTTCCAGAAATGATGCTGTTCTTACAGAATATTGATGACTTTTCATCTTTATGATTGTAAATGGCAGTTTCACAAGTCATGGAGTGATCATGTTTTCACAAAAACACTATCTTTCTGACTTCTACAGCAAAATCAACTGTATTGGTACTCATATTCTCCTGAACTAATGTTCTTCTGAATATAGAAGAGGCAGTTTTATACCTTGTCTGTCTAGAAATGTAATCTTTTTTAGTTCAACAAATGAATTGCATGCCAATGTTAATATTTATTCTTTAAAGCAAGCACCCTATTCCACAGTAAGCGTTATATCAAATAAAAATAGTTAAGTGTACTGTGGGAGGAAGTACAGTACACAAACTATGTTTCCTTTGAAAGACTATGGAATATCTCTTTATAACCACATTAATAAATTGTCCACTGAAGAAGACAAAGAAGGTGGAAGTGTGTGAATTCCATTGGGCAGGTGGAACAGACTGATGTGTTGTTTGAGACTGGGTCAGTAGATATTTATCTCTGAAGCATTCTAATTTGTCATTTTTTCAGTGGATGGACAACTTAATTATATTTTTGTGTACATATGAAAAATGGGAATAGGCAATATACTGTGTATCTCTTACGACTAATTCTCGGATAGAAACTTAGATCAGAGTGTGTCATATATAAAATAGCCTAATGCAGTGGAAATGTTCAAATATCTATTTTTGTAGTGAAAAAATTCCATGCACAATTCTTCCCTGAAGTGATTTGTACTAGTATGAAAATGTATTTATTTTCCATATTATTAATTTTTCAGTTTTATGGTGATTTCATCATGGGTATTCCTGTAGCTCAGCTTACTGTTTTGAAATGGAAAATGGAGGGTGAAGAAAAGCTATGAAGACTTGGACTTAGATCTCTGAATTCGCACTAAATAATAAAATGTGGCCTTTGACCAGAATCTTTACAGAAATTATACATAATTGTCAACAATGGGCTCAGCTGTAAGGAATTTGTTAGCACTAAGACCTAACATTTTCTGATACCCTTTTTCCAACTGATGGGTAAACATGGCTGAATCTTGCCACAAGTGACTATAAGGACTGCAGGGGTCTAGCTCTGGTTTAACTATTCTTTTTCAGTCTGTTAAATCTTCCTTCATGTTGCAACAGTGGATCTTTAATCAACCTATTTATTCATCTAGATCACATCTGGAAAACAGGACATCTAAGAGGGTGCTTATTGTGCTTGTGGACAACTATGTATATTTTAACGGAGTAGGTGTGTCAGAAATATGACCTTGAAGTTAAATACTTTTCACTGTCTGCTGCTTTAATATGTTGTAAATTTTTACTGTGTGATAATGCTTTTTGTTTATAAATATCATAAGTACATTTAAAGATGAATATATTGTACCAATTCCGTTGTGATAGTAAACTGAATGGAAACAATGTTGCACATGCTTTGTCATTCATTTTAGAGAAAAATGCATTTACATTAAAAATAAGTAAAAATAGCTAAAATGAAATTCATCTTGCTGACATGATAAATCAGGCTTGGAAAGTTAGAATCAAGTTTAAATTGGGATCATGACTTGACTTTCTGTAGCCTTATTGTTCTAAGTACATAAGGAAATAAATTTACATGCAGTATTGTAACATATGATGTTCTGTATCTCTTTTAAAAAAGGGTTCATAGTTACGATTACAGAATATGTAGTCCTTTTCTTCTCAGTACTGTCCAAATCTAAAAGACTTCACCAAAGTCTTTTTTTTACAACTGGGAAACACCAACTGACCAGGACCTTTCTTTGTTCGGGATGAATACTTTTCATTTCTTCTGAAGTTGCTGGAGGTTTATTTGTATACTTAAGCTATTATTCCTCTTCTTGTGTGATCCACTTTTACAAAAGCAGTACCATTGCTTTTCTAAAAGTGTACTGAGTGGAGTGTACTGGGACTGTGCAGCTGAAGACAATGGTAGAAATTCACTAAGTACAATAATAATAAAATAAGTCCTAAATTGAGTGCAGCTAGTGCTGTATACAACTACTGTACTCTGGCTTTCTTGCATAGTGTGTGATTTAGTATATGCTATTGTTTTAATGCAGGAAGTTAGCAGTTATTTTAATGTACTTAGCTATATTTCATAACAGAGTATAATTTGTAAACATACTATTATGATATGCAAGTGATAGCTACTTTGATGTTACTCTGTCATCTGCAAATGACCAAATTTTGATCTGTTTGCATCTTAAAAAGCTGAAAAGAAAAATACAACTAAAGCATTATAAAAAGTTAAGAATTAGAATCTGATGAATCATAGAATACCCTGAGTTGGAAGGGACCCAATAAGGATCATCAAGTCCAACTTCCTGTTCTTTACAGGACTACCTAAAACTAAACTAACCTAAAAGCATTGTCCAGATACTCCTTGAACTGTGACAGGCTTGATACTATGACCACTTCCCTGGGGAGCCTGTTCCAGTGAACCGCTCATTGAAGAACCTTTTCCTAATGTCAAATCTTTATTCCATTCCAGTCCTATCACTGGTCACCAGAGAGAAAAGATTAGTACCTCCTCCTCCACTGCCCTCCTTGAGGAAGCTGAAGACTGCAAAAAGCTCACCCTTAAACCTTGTCTTCTCCAGACTGGGAAGGGTCAAGACAACAAAAATGAAGGGACAAGAAACCAAAAATGGAATTAACATAGCAATATCACTGATTGCATATTGCATTTTTCGGCCAGCATTTTGAGTTTCATTACTGTTTTAAATTCAGAAATTACTGAAGCCTAAATGCTTTTTATTGGCACTGACAGTCATTGTTAATCTGAACTGGGATTTCTGCTCCTCTCTTATCCTCTCACTTCTCAACTTTTAGCTTGTCTTCAGCTCCTTTTACTCCTTCATCACTGTTATCTTTTAGCCTATGGATTCTTAACTGCCTTTAATGATCCTAAACTAACACCAAAATAGGATATATATGAGTAAATGCTGGGGAATTTAGTTATTTTTCAGACTGTAAAACCACTTCTCAGTGTTGCATGTTAGAAACTATGTAAAGGCAAGATCTTAAATCTCCATTACTTCCTTTGAGTTGATAGGCTTTATACTGTAAAAAAAAAAGTACTAAAATGGTTATTATTTGTAAAAAGTACCTTCTTTCACCCTCTACCCCAAATGGACCACACTAATCACTGCATTCATATGATTCATGCCTCCTTTTGAACCTCTTAAATTTGGGCCTCTCTTTCCATAGGCAACATAGCTAGACTGTTTCTTGAGTAAGGAGGAGATATGGTTCTGCCTGAGTCTAGGTGGAATCTTTTGAAATTATTTCGATAAGACCATTATCCTTTTCTTTTGGATGGGTACATGAAGTCTAAGTGCAGCCTGCACTTTGTTTTCCTCCTTGTTGGTTACACAGTAAAACCTCCTGGTTTTTAAAATGATTAGTGCAGGAAATGGGATGTGTCAGCTTTGATAGAGGAAAAGCAAAGTTTGTAGATCCTTCAGCACACCTGATCATAGAATCCAGAGAGGAAGGAGGCTGGAGTAGTGCAAGGATGGAAGATTTAGTGGAACAGAAGAACCCTAATGGTAATAAAAAAAAGAAGCAGAAAAACTGAGAAGACTGAAGAAAAAAGGGAGTAGAAAAACACAGAAGACTAAAGGAAAGATCAGCACCACAAATTAAATTTCGTTACATGAAATGCAAGGTGTTTGGTGTCCAAGAGGAAAACAAAGCAGGTAAGGATTCCTGCAGACAATGTGCACTGTGAATTCTAAGGACTGGCATAAAGCACTCATTTTCCACCTCATTAGTTCCCATAAGATCCCATACTTAATATATGCAGATTTTTCTAGGTGCATCATTGTTGACACGAAGCTTTCCTAAAAGATTTTGGACAGAACTCAGGTGCAGAAAATGGGAGGATGGTCATTTTATTCTTTGACAGAAAGCAAAAGACAGGGAGTCTACTAGAAAGAATGCAAGGAATGTGTTTCCTTAAAATATACTTTGAAAGATATCATTAAAAGGAAATTGGAAGAGTTAGAGGCTATTCATATTTGTTTAAATGGTATTTAGTATTTCCTACTCTCTTTCACTATAGTGCTGCATAAAATACTTCTTCTTTTTCAAGTTACAACATGTTTTCTGTAGACCATTTCTTATCTCACATATTTGTGTTGTTTTTCAGGGCTGGATTCTTGAAAGAACCTAAAACAGATCTTTAATGCAACTGCTATTTTCCTCATTGTCCTGGTTCAGCCAGGATAGGGTTAATTTTCACCAGGAGTTGCTATTCATACCATGCTGACATCATGTCCGGTACTCAAGGCGCCTGGGCAGTGCAGTCCCGGCTTTGTCGCACCCGGGTTGCCTCGCTCTGTGTCTGTAGCTGTATCCCTGCAGTCTGTACCTTTATACCTCTTGTTTTGTACATTGTTATCCCTGTTGCTGTTACTGTTGCTGTGATTGTTGCTTTTGCATTGTTCTATTAAATTCTCCTTATCTCAACCCACAGGGTTTGTATTTTGCTACCTCTCCTGTTCCCGTCGGGGGAGGGGTGGGCAGCGGCCACATGGTGCCCGGTCCCAGCAGGGTTTAAACCACCACAGCCTTTTTGGCGTCCCTTGTGGGGCCCATAGGGTTGAGATAAGTTTAAAACCTGACCAGAGAGTGTTAAAACAATTTGATAGACGTAATTTTCATTTTACATATGTATATATTGTTTGGATACTGCATTTACAATGCTGGCCAATTTGTTTCCTTGGTTGTGCTGTATTAATTCTTATATCCACTGTGTGTTCCCAGTGTTGGTGTTTATCACCTTTGGAAAAATGTGCTAAGAGCCTTGTTTTGTNACCAGATAACAACCCAACTTATTCTGTACCGTCCCCAGGGAAGCAGCCTGCCCCAGAGAAACAACCTTTGCCAGTATCAGTTGCCCCTGTACAGAAAAAGAAATACACCAAACAGTCACTTCGTGTAGTAAGGGAAGAAGATGAACCAGGGCCGTCATGAGAACAGGAGGATGAGCCAGAGGTGATCACCCGATCCCTGTTGCTGAGTGAGCTGCGTGACATGCGGAAGGATTTCAGCTGCCTTCCAGGCGAGCAGATTATCACCTGGCTGCTCTGATACTGGGATGGTGGAGCTGGTGTTTTGGAATTACAGGGGAAAGAGGCCAAACAACTAGGATCCTTGTCTAGGGAGGCAGGCATTGAGAGAGGCATTGGAAAACAGGCTCAACCCCTCAGCCTTTGGAGGCAACTCCTGTCAGGCGTAAGAGAAAGGTACCCCTTCAAGGAGGATGTCATATGTTGGATAAGCAAGTGGACCAACATGGAGAGAGGTATTCAGTACCTCAGGGAATTGGCTGTCCTGGGTACAGTTTACAGTGATCTCTGAATGACGATCAGTCACCCATGGATCCAGATCAGACCCACTGCACACAATCCATGTGGAGGAAGTTCCTGAGAACTGCACCATCATCATATGCCAATCCACTGGCAGTAGTGTCTTGGAGATATGGCCAGGGGCAAACAGTGGATGAGGTGATTGGCCAACTCCAGCAATATGAAGGATGTATCCCTTCCTCTCCACATGCCTGCGTGTNATCCCTTCCTCTCCACATGCCTGCGTGTCAGCTGTGAGGGAACTGTCTCGGGAGTTCCAGCAATTTAAAGAGGACATGCTCTACTCCCTCTCTATGGGCCCAAGTCTCAGCTATT
>VYZX01021494.1:61541-75761 GCA_013401335.1 Brachypteracias leptosomus | reverse complement strand
GGGGGGGGGGGGGCAGCGGCCACGTGGTGCCCAGCCCCAGAAGGGTTTAAACCACCATAGTAGTATAGCAAGTCTAGAGTACAAGTCTAGGTATACCCTTACCACACAGTGGAACATTATACAGAGAACTCTGTGTAGGGAAAACCAAACTAATGTGACATTTTAATGTTTCACCAAAACATCAATGGTCTTGCCTAATAGAATATCTTTACAGGTACATCGTGCTTTTAAAAATAGACTGATTATCATTTTTGAGTTTGTAGAAAAAGCATGAAGGGATTGGCTTGGCCTCCACAATTTTACTTTCTGTGTTTTTCCTGTTGCAGTGCCCAAGACCACTTCTTAGCATCTTAGGCTGCTATAGTTGCTAAATCAAAGAGATTACAAGAAAGCATACATCATTTGCACATATTTAACTGGATATATTTCATGTTATCTAGGAAGCAACAAAAGCATGGGAAACTTTTTATTAAAAAAAAAAAAATCAATAAAAAGTTAAAGTACTTCTTTCTAGAGTAAATAACACTGACTTACCCATGATGAATTCCTATGAAAGAAGTATTGGAGATTGGACTTCAGCATGTTTTGTCACAGTACTATATTGCCCTTTTCACTGTGTTTCCCAAAGACTCCTGTTCTGGTATACTTTTAGTGAATACAAAAATCAAATGTTTCCTCCAAATTCCAATCTTTCCAACTAAGTTTCTCCAGAGCCTTAAGCCTCCTTTAGAAAATCTGTGTATTTCCATTATACAGCAGTGACAGAGCACAGAAGAAATTTCTGTATTTCAGCAGAGCAGCAATTTGCTTGACTATTCCACCTCCACACCCCTGGAGCCAGGTGTTTTCACTGATATCTGAGGCAGTTGACACAAAATCCACTAATTAATCTGATTAAATTGTCATGATCTTGTTCCCTTTCAGCCTAATGTTTGTGAAAAACCCTGCCTTGTTCTAGTTTAGTATTCGTTTAAAGGAAAGACAGTTTACTACCTATTCATTGCCTTCAGATGATGCACTTGTGAGGGATCCCTCTGCATATCCCATGAATGTCTAAGTGTAGCAGAAGCATTTCAGTGTACATACTTTTGAAAGTAGTTTTCCACATTTTTCATGCTGATAATCCAAGCCAAATATCACATGGCTGTTAGGTCTGGTTTACTTCTTTTTCCCCTCCTTGCCACCATTGTGGGTATCATTCAAGAAAGTAAAAGTGAAATTCTACTATGCAGTTTGTCTTCCACCTGTCCCCTTTCTATAGTGTATCCTTCTGAGAAAGGAAATATTACTAGTGTATGGCTTTTGCTTTGAGTCCAGGAGGAAACATCATGATGCAGCTGTTCTTGAAATCCATTCAGGGCAGACTGAACAAACTGGGCTAAAAAAAATGTTAGGAAACATGTTTTTCTTGTCTTAAGAAAAGAAACCAAACAGCATCTTCCTAAATATTGTATTTGGAGGCTGGAACTAGGAGTATAATTAAATGGGATGCACTGTGAATAGCAATATTTAGGCCTTCATCTATTTTCGGATATTGGTCACTGATAACAATAGCCTGATGCTACTTGGTTGTCAAGTGGTGCTTTTCTATGCCACTAGGTTGTGATGGTTTTTGCATTACACTTTCAAGCACTGCTGGGAGAGACACTCCACTACTGGCTACTGCTGTGATTTCTGCAAATACTCCTTTAGAAATGGAGCAAGCTGCAAAATGCCTCCTAGCATGCCAGCACTACAAAGTGCTGGATTTCCCTGCTGCCCTGGCTTGCCCATTCCTCCCTGAAATCCTGTTTCACCTCTAACAACAGGAGTGTACACAGTTAACATATGGATCTGAATTTCCAGCTGCTCCCAGCTCATGCTTTCTGTCCAACAGTCCTGGATGCCAAGAGATTCTAGGGTCGGGGACATAACACTGCTGCTACCTATTCCCAGGTTTCTTCCTCATGTTCCTTCCTGCAAACAAGCAAAAAAATAGCTGCCCATTTTCAGGGAAGAAAGCCCCTGTAACTTTTGTGGAAAGCAGTAAAGATAAAAATGCTGTGGCTACCCCAATTTCTCCCTGTACTGTCTTGCCTCTTAGAACTTATGCTGGAACATCTCTGATTAGCGTAGTGCCCTCAGGACAGTCTGGAGAGAATAAATGTTGACTTCCTCCTTTTGAACTGTGCATCCAACTAGCAGAACTTCCCACCAGCTTACCCAGATAAAAAAAAAAAAGTCACTAATCCCCAGCATCCTGAGATGCTTTTCATAGATTCATTTCTCCAGATTCTGCAATAGAGCAGCCTCTTTAAGCTCTGTGGAGATGCTCTGCAGCCTTGGAGCTGGGCAGTGGTTTCCAGACTTCCTGGGCAGCTCTGGTTTTTGGTGGAAGAGCAAGGAAAGCTGTGGGGTGACACAGGTGCCTTCCAGCCAGGCCAGACACCAGATGCAAGGCAGCAACCTCCATGCATGGGAGCAGCTTCCCACTCAGCAGGCGCCAGCATATCATTTTAGAATACCAGATACTCATTTTTTCAGACTTATTATCTGACCACCACCCTCATCTACTGGTTTTTGTTGTTGTTTTTCTTACTTCATCTGTTTTGGCCACATAATGACTCTATTTACACAGATTTAAAACCAAGATGGGTTGTCCTCAGTCACTCAGGCAATAAAACAATGGCATTAAGTCACAAGAAGAAAAACAGAGGATCCAGTTCAACTCCTTCACCAGGCAGCAACAACAGTGGAGCTCAAATTTAGAGGGGTCATTAATAAAATAGCATGAACATGGCACTCACAGGATTGGGACATCTCATGTCCTTCAAGCTGCAGCAACGCATGCACAGGAGGGCATCTCACCAGAGGTAGGGACCATGCTGGCCAGAGCCACCAGTGCTGCCCCATGCCCTGGTTCCCCCCTGCCAGGCCCCAGTGAAGCCATCCGTGGGAACTTGGACCAATATCCCCAAAGATTCAGGCTTTCCCTGTTATAGAGGACACCCTGGTGTGGGTGGTAGCATTTGTTTTCCAAAAACATTAAAAACTTCAAAGGCCCATAGGAACATCCCATTTAAAAGCTGGGTAAATAGTTGTTGGTTTGGGATTCCTTTTATGACAAACCATAAAAGAAAATAGCATTGGTGGGAGATGCTGCAATATTTTATGAGGCAACGAAGAGCAATTTATGACTTTGTGAAATATAACATTGCCTTTTTATCCAACAGTGTGTTCATTACATCGACGGTGGGGTTTTTTATAGGGCATTTTATGGTGGTTGTTGAGCTTGTGCTGCTGAGGACGGACACAATTCCTGCCCCATTGTTGCCTTTACAGTTTTTTCAACCCTTTTTTAGAGGAAGATAAAGATTTATCAAGGAGGAGAAACACCATTTCTGACCATCCTGTCAATTCAAGCCATGTCATTTCCAAAATCTTAGTATTTCCACTGTGTTAAAACTGTTTTTCCTTTTTTTTTCTGTTACAGTTTTATCTTCATAAATTCAGAGATATAGTTTCAATCTCTGTAGTTAACTCTATGTATTTTCCACCCATGTAGATCTGCATAAAATCTTCAAACCATAGCTTGTGTGAACATTATTCCTCACCTGCATCTTAATTTCTGAGAATTTGGGACTCCGCCTCCAATAGTTATTGACATCAAGTCCAAACAGTAAATGCAGCTTGAAACCACCTCATCCCAACAATCACAAGGCCTAGATACATTATAAAGGGTAGAGAAAATAGAAATAATACAAACAAAAAGAGTGTCAGTCTCAATAATTTCTTCATTTTAGCCTGACTTGAGGGAACTCCATACAGTCCAAACCCAAACAAAATCTTGCATTTATTTTCTATTTCACGCTTAATATTCTTTCTTTACAAGCAGGACAAAGTAAGTTTATTTTAATCACTGACAGTACGTAAAATAGAAGGATATACACTCATTAATAAAAAACATCACAATTATAACTCTATTTAAAAATTTTAATCAGAGAATAAAGCTCAAACAGGTTTTCTACCTGGGAATCTTAGAACACCTGGTTTTCCTGAGATAATGTCCTGGAGTAAATGCTGTCTGAAAGGTTAATCTAACTTTACTTGGTCCATGGTTTTCTTAAAGTTGCCTTCCTTCCCATCTGTTTTGGACAGCAAGCAGACATGAGTAAGCAAATGCTTCTGCTTATGGAAAAGTTATTTTTATGGCTACTTACAACCTACAATCTCCAATATAGCGAGTCAACTATTCAAAACCTGGTAGCACAATGTAATTGATCTGGTATATCTGTTCTGGGATGCACATCCCTCATTTTCCCTGCCTGTCCTGTCTACTGAAATGAAGAAGTCAGTAAGATGAACTGATAATGATTGAATACAGCAGTGGATTACCTTCTGTGTTTAAGAATTGAGTCCTGTTGAATTCTTGCCCATTCTCTTACAAAATCTTTATAAACACAAGTACAGCATCAAAAGAAGAAAGAATCTCCCAAACCACTCACAAACTCAAGGCCTGGCATTAAGCCTCTCTGCAGGGTTATAGGAGGCATCATTTCTATGATGTTATCCCTGCTTATTGTAGGGTGGCTGGACTAAATGATCTTTGGAGGTCCCTTCCTACCCAATACATTCTATGATTTTATGATTCTAAATCCCCATATTGGAAGGAGAACTTATGAAAAGCTTCCTAAGATAGTTTCAAGATGAGAGAAAAATGTTTCATTATTTAAACCAGATGAAATTCAAATTATTTGTGCAATTGTAGCTGCATGCTTTATGCCAGTTTTTCTTACCCGCACAAAGTAGGAAGAAGAAAATAAATGGCAGTTGTTATTCATCGTGTGCCTTGCATAGTTTGGGACTGGTTTACTTGTAACTTCAGAGCTACTAGAAATATCTTTTTAATTTACCATCTGTGCAAACCTTACCACAGATGTAAAGAAAAACTTACGCAACATTTTTAGTGCTGTATTAGGGCCCACTGAGCCAAAAGGCTGTTCTCAGCATGAAATAGGGGCAAGTTCACCAAGAGAAGCCCACTTGGAGCTCAGAAGCATGGATAAAGAGAACAGGGAAGAACTGATGTGTGGGATCAGGGCCAAGGTCTGCAGTGGCACAATGTATTTCATTTCAGTAATTTCTGAAAGCAGGGTAACACAGACCAAGGGAATATCTACAGGACAGCTTAATTCACTTTTGAACTCCATGAAAAACCTTAACTTGACTTGCATCCATTTACTTGCTTAATTTTGGAATATTGGGCCAGATCCAGCTGAGATCTTGGCACATCACTTCATACTGCTGGGATATAATAAATAATGAGGATGCAAGTTCTGAGCAAAAACATTTCTCACCATGCTCTGTATATGCAAAAAAGCAGAGCTGGGGGCCAAGCATATGGAAAGAAAATACATCTCTCTTTTTTTTTTCCAAACTTCTGCTTCCTTCTGCTACCCTTACTAATGGCTCAAACTTTCAAATTCAGAGAGCTCTAGTCACCTATTAAACCTTTCTGTCAGGTTTTTCCTGATTTCTAGATATCTTCGAAGTTTTCTTTCTACATTTGCTCAGATTTGCTTCAAACAATGTCATGGGTGGGAGGAAGGGACATACAAAACAAAACTCAAGAAAGAAGAGCCCATATTGTGAGAAATGCTGACTTTCAAAGAACTACATGGCTAATAATAAGTGGAAAGATCTTGAGAAGAACGTGATCCCAGTATTAGTGCAAGGAACTGGATCATTTGACACTGATAACCTATGACTTTGCAAGTTCTAAGCATAAGTCAGGCCATTAAACAGTGCCATAAAATGGTTAAATGTGGAAGATTGCTATGAGTAACACAGCATTTCACAGTATAGTATTAAAAAAAAAAGTTTTCCAGATCAAAAAAGGAACAGCATGAAAAGTGGCATGTTGTAGACAGTTGGCTATAAAGCTCTCAAAAGTAGTTGCATAAAGGAAACAAGAATCCAAAGAGAGTCAAATAGGAAATACTCTTCCTTTGTGGAGAAGACAGTGCTAGCTAATCACATGCATTTTAATACTGAACACTTCAATTAGCTCCAAAAACCTATCTTTACTATGAAAGAACAAGCTAGTTGTGTCTCTGGAAAGCAGCACAGCAAATTTAGCACATTAGAAATATGCTTAGGAATCTTGTAACACAAACCTGCTGGCAGAGCCTTAAAAATATCAGCCTCTTTGTTTAAAAAAAAATAAATGTGTAAAGTCTCCTCGGTGACTGACAACAAAGCATCACGAGTCTTTAAAAGATGCCTCAAAAGTGTTTCCATATCATGCAGCTAAATAACCTCCCTTAATTTTAGGGCATTTACTATTACTAGATTCCTTCATGGGATTTTGACTGTCTCTACAGCCTATCACAACATTAATGCCTTCCAAACTAAAGTAATCTTGTTTCCATTTCCCTCAAGGCCCTTGTGTCCTTTCTAGAGGAAACATATTTTTCTGGTTTGGCTCATCTATAGATATTTATTTATTATTTTAGGGCAGAGGTTTCACTGGAGACATTGGACATGGAAACGAGTTAGTCATGTAGGACTGACTTAGTCACAGGCATGGTCTTGCAGTCCAGCCCATTAGCAAGTGACCTCAGTTCTTGCTATTATTTCCCCATATTGCTGTCCCCTGGCACTCATAGTAGGGGAATTACTCCAAGATTTACAATGGGGTCTCATTTCTCACCTTTTTCCTTCTGTCCTTTGACCTTGACCATTTGTCCCTTACTCTATTCTTCATGGTTTCATCTTTGAAAATTTATTTCATATGTTCAACTTCACTTCTGTTTTTCCTGAGAGGTGTGTTAACAGTGTAACATATTCCCACTACGGACAGATCACTGTTTGGGAAGTAGTAATGAACAGAACCATTTGTGTTATGGTTTTCCTGTAGTCACCTGAGATTCTATTATACAATGAGGATACCTATGTCCTATGAGAAGTAGGGAAGACTGAGGCCTTTTGGTATTTTATGTAAGTTTCTCCTTATATAAACAGGTAAATTCAGAGGGAACTCCAAGATCTCAATGCTTTTATTTATTTATTTATTTTTAAAGAATGCAAAATGCCATCAAGCCCTCAAAATTTGGTATTAGTCTTATGAGTATATAATGGTCTGGAATCAGTGATGTGGAAAGAGACTCATTAACAGACAGTTTTCAAGTTATTGCTGACTGATGTGTTATTTCCAAAATGTGGGCTACAGCCTGACCTGAGCTTGGCCCTAACTGAGTCATTGCGATAACCCTGAGACACCAGTGCTGAAAAGCAGAATAACCTACCAGTGAGCAGAAATACAAAATTTATCTCCACATTGATGGTATTTAAAGATTTAAGAACTTTTAAAGATAATTACCGACTGTGAACAGCATGCAAGCCTTTCAGTCCATCTCTTTTGCCTCTTGATTGCATATTTTGGCAACTCTCAAAGCCTTTGTTGAAAGATCTGAGAATGAAAGTCCAAAATTAATTCATTTAGAATTGAAATCACAGTGAACAGAAAAGCTATTTGCCCCATCAAGCAAATTGTTTGCCTTTTGGCTATTGTTTTAGCAAAAGGCTATAGCTTTTTAAAGTGCAATTTAATTTTATCATAGCAGGCTTTGATGGCTTTAAAATGTATTTCAGACACTGAATAAATGGTCTATGCTAATAGCTTAACTGATTAGTTTTCTCTTCAATGTTCTACTCTTTTAATTAATTCCTAGTTTTTAACACATTCGTCAATATGAACCTCCTTAATCCTTGAGCAGAAACTCAGAACAGTATCTAGAGATAGCAGACCCTGCCTTTCACTTTGCTAGTAGCCCTACATAGGATATAATTGGGATTTCAGGCTGAAGTGAGGGTAACATAGTGGTTTGAGTTTCATGTTTATCAATTAATTCTGTTCCATGAAGTTTTCAAGTACGGTATGAGTTCAATTTGTTCTTCCTTTTGCACGTATGTTTTAAAAATCCCTGCTACATTTCCCTTCCAAATGATATAATTACTTCAGGATGTCTTTGCTTCTCTCTTGTCATTTTTTGCTGGAAACAGTGCAAATATATTTAAACAGGCTCCTTGACAGTCATGTATATATCATACTGACCCAATTTATAGCATCTGCCTTGTGTGTACCACCATTTGCCAAACATTCTGTAATGGCAAAATAATAAGAAAATAATAGTGAAATGTTCCTACCCTTTCATGCTCTCTATTCTGTATCCCACATGTCCCACAGAGCCTACATAATGAAATGTTTTGTTTGATAAGTTGTTGAGTCAGCACGGAAAACAGAGTCAAACCCATGCTGGAAGTACTCATTGAGCAATGCTCATGGCTCCCCAGGCCAAGGTTCCTGCATCAGCTGTTAAACATACAGTACTCTATCTGTTATTAAAGAAAGCTGTTGGAGAGTAGCGATTAACTAGCAAAGTTTAATGGTAGAACAGAATATCCTTCTGCAGACATGAAAAACAAAAGAACAATAGAAAACAAATGTATAAAATGACACCAAAATTCTTTGAATTATGTTTGTCTTTGAGATATGTATACATCGCTTTCCTCTGACTTTTAGCACAATGTAATTAACACTAGGGTTTGGGGTTTTTTTACTTCTAAAACTATTTGTGAACAGCAAGAGTCCAATCAATTTGGCACACTCAGATTACTACATAGATGGCTCTTACATAGCCTTCTTCTAAAGCCTTACCGTGCATTTTGAAACATTAAAATAATAAATGAGTGAATTCACTGAACTATAAAATTACCCTTTTCTCTTCTTCTTTTTTTTTTTTCCTCCAACTTTGGAAGATTAATGTAAAATGAATTAGTATGTTTCTTTCTGACATCTGTAGATAGAATACTTCCTTTTCTTCCTATTCTGTTACTCTTATAACTTCCCAAACAGAGGTTAACAAGATTTTATTCTGAGATGTACAGAACAGAAGAATTACACCCTATTGGTTTCTGAAAGCTGACTCCTTCATCTTCTCAGCTGTTAGATTCGTTTTCTGTCTTTTTTTTTTTTCTACTAGAGCTTCCTCCTCAATGAGTCTCTGTGTTTTTTCCAGTACAAAAATGTGTTAGCCAGCTTCTCAAGATTTTCTTCATTTCCCTAGACATTCTGCAGCATGGCTATTTTTGTGGGGCATGTTAAAAATATTGTCCTATATGGCCTCAAATAGAAACGATCTAGTTGAAGCCTCAAATTAATTCTTTGGAGGATATCACTTGCCCTTATTTTGAGTGATACTCTTATTGCATAATTGATGAGAACCAGCTATCTGGAAGAAAAAGTGGGATGTAAAAACTGTAATAGATAGGAAAAATTCAATAGCAGAAAAACACTTTTCAAATGGTACAGGCAAGCCTAATGATACCTCAGCTTTCTTATTCAATATATAGCTACTTTTTTAGAGAGAGATGAGCTGCAAGAGGCAAAGCAAAGAATGATGAAAGCCTTGTAATAGGTCTGCTAGTAGTAAAACTCTTCAGTTCCAGTGCCAGTCTCTTGAACTTGTCCCAGTAATAGGTAAATCTTTGAAGAAGGTGCAGAAAACATCCTTGAGGCTGACACCAACCCAAGGGTGCCCCTCTCACCATGATGGTGAGTGTCATCACTTGTAGGCTGTAGAAGCATGGTTAGCCAACCTTGCTCTTAGCTCCCCCAGATCATGCATTCTCCCTTGTAGTGGTGTCACTATGAAACAAGAGAGGTAAAAGAGCTTTACCCTCTCTGGCTTAGGAGGATATTCAACTGGTGTCTGCTACATCCTGTATCTGATTCCTTGGGTGCCATGCTAAAGGCACATTGCTGCCTCACCATCACTGGCCAAGCTGCTCATAGCAGAAAGAATGGCTTCAGGCATGGTGCTCAATTTCCCAGAAGGCTTGTGTCTGCCTGCCATTCTTATATGCCCTAAATAGAATCATAGAATGGTTTGGGTTGGAAGAGACCTCAAAGATCATCTAGTTCCAACTCCCCTGACATGGGCAGGGACATCTCCCACTAGACCAAGTTGCTCAAGGCCCCATCCAACCTGGCCTTCAACACCTCCAGGGATGGAGCATCCACAACCACCCTGGAAATAAAATCTGTTTTCTTTCCATATAAGCATGGCTGTTAGACCTACAATTTTCAAATGGATATATCAGATTCCTTACTGTTTTTTTTAATAGAAAATGTTTTGCCATCCAAACTGTATCAAACTTTCACAGCATATGTTTAGCAACTTAAACAGTCAAATAGGACATAAAATACTTGTGTAATCTTAATGGTTTTGGTATCCTAAGCTAGCTGAGTCATAACAGGTGTGGAGAGCTCAGACTAATAGGGCTGTTAAATCATCAGGTTTCCCTGAATACACAGAAAACAACACAACATTTTAAGTTATGGACCTGGGCCTAAATAAATGTACTTTTCTTTTTCTGCATGAGCTGGGTCTGCAGCTGAATAGCCTGCCACAGAAGCCATGATACAGTGGGAGAAGTTGGCATCTTGTAGCTCTCCCACCCACACTGTATCTCATCTCTGCCCAAAAGTTGTCCTCTCAGAATAGTCTGGCACCTCACATAACCAGGAATTGTGAAGAAGCACATATACAATCCATTTTGTGATCAGCATATTTTTTCTTCATTCTTTGGATTTTGTTTCCATGCACAGATGTGTCTTGGAAGTCCTGGCACGGCAATGGATCAACTGCTTTCATGAGTTGCTTTGTGTCTCCTCAGTCCTTGGAGGAATGTAAGTAGATCAGTCAAGAACAGGTGAAAGGAGGTAAATAATAAAGAGTTTCCCACACACAGATACTTCATCATGTCCAGATGCACCATCTGATAACGACTGAGGAAACGGTTTTGCCATTACATGACAATCAGAACAGGGAAACTGATTTCTGCAGTGCTAAAATCCTGAAGTATTTTGAAACCAGTTTTATACCATTAAAGCAATTAAACATTTGAAGCTATAAGAGATGACTAAAATCATCATGTAAAATCATGGTTTAAAATCACTGCTTTCTAAATGGAGCATCATATTACCACTTGCTGAGGATGGATAAAACATGCAGAATATGTTATGCGCATTCTCAAAAATAAAAACAGTTGAAAAATCCACCTTTGATTAAGTAGAAAAATACTGGATTAGTACTTAATTTGAAAAACTTTCTAATTAGATAACCCATGGAAATGCTTCACTCTGAGACTACAGAATTAATATAAAACTTCTGAAAATGAACAAAAGACACAAATTGACATGAATATATCCTACAGCATACAGTATTATCAAAAAATAGTGAAAACTATGAACATTGAGTCACATTCTGCTATAGTTTTGCTTTGGAAGCAATGAGCACCCATAGCTATGATACGTCTTTAAAGATGAAGATTCAATACTCACATTACAATTACTTCTGCTGTATACCTGTGAGGTTTGAGAGGCTGTAATAAACCCTTGGCTAACATATATCTTGTCATTCAATGGTGCAGTGCAATTACATTTAGAGTTGGTATTAAGCATTTAGACAGTTTACAAACAAAAAGCACATTTTTGGATGTATTTCTGTGAATTCCTCACTGAGCTGTGAGAGTTAACTGTTTACAAAGTTGTGGCTCAGTAGCTTCACTTTCCATAGACTTCAGTTGCTGGCTCCTCAGGTTCTTAGTTTATTAAGGGAGGACTGATGGAAAAGAGAGAATGTGCACTATTTCAAGATATACTTTTGTAATATTTATATCCATTCAGAACAGGTGTTTCAGTTCATGTCTAAACATTTCACTTATGTCTCCGTTTAAGACTCAGGGCAATCCCCCACAGAGCAGAATTAGTTTCACCCCTCTTGCCCCCTCCTCTTCCTTCCCTGGGGAGGAAAAAAGGCCTCACACAAAGTTGGAAATCAAAATTACAACTTTTAACAGGGAACAACAAAAGGGATATTAAAGGAAGGGGAATATACAAAGGTATCAAGGGAAGTTATATATACAACACCGATCCTTGGATGTTGCTGGATTCCTCCCAAGCCACGTGGAGTTGTAGCCAGCCACGCAGAGGTGCTGTCCCAGCAGCAATCCCAGTGAGGAAGGGGCAAGCAGACCTTCCTGTGTCCTTTTATAGAATGTGGCAGGAAGGGGAGTGGAATAGCCATTCCACCTATCCCTCCCCCTCCTCAAACCTTAAACCACAACAACTTAAGAAGACATTTCCTTAGCATAAGCAGAGAAAATTACAAACATTTTAGGATCTTCAAAGCAGCTGAGCAAGTTCTGTGTCTAGCATCCACTGGAATTTTTTTGTATTTCTCTAATTCCCTTAAACTTTACTGAACATACCAGCTTTGTGTGCAGCTATGGAAAAACTGAAGTCATTACAATTAATCATGCCATCATCTTAACACACAATTAAACTAAAAAAGTCAGGCCAAATGCCACAAAACTGCTCAGAAAGGAAGGGACTTCTGCATGCAGGGAGCTTGCATGGTTGGGAGTAAGGTAAGGAAAAGAAAGTCAGGTTCTGAGAAAGACAAAAGTATTTGAACATCATCTGAACCACTTTGCACGACTGTAATAGACTGGTTTGTAATTGTAATTATAATTTACAGTAATGATTAATTCTAATTTAATTGTAATGATTAATTATAATTTATAGTTTTGTTCATTTGGGATGGGAACAAAATTTGCACTTAAAGAGAGTTGGAAACATATCGTAGAAGAAAAGAGGATAATTTTTACAGGGTGCCATAAAGATTGCTTTTGATTTGACATCTTCTGCTTGCATTCACTTCTATTGAACCTTGCAAACTTTACATCCACATGCTATTCAATAACAGAAGCAAGGCTCTTTTAGGTGCCTTCTTTGAAAGTTCTATATCAAAAGTTGGTTTTAGCTCCAAACATGGTACAGAAAAAATTACGTACTGTAGTTGTGATTCAACCAGGACCCATAAAACAACATAACATAAAGAAGGCATTTATTAAGAAATAGAATTCATGCATTGATTACTGAATCAATAATTCAGAATTACCTTAAATTAATTAAAGTAAGCATAGGCTGGTGTTTGTAGCAACTGGAAGAGAAGATCCTTTTTGAGCTAATCTCATCCCATCTATTTAAAAAAAAAAAGATAGAAAATATTCTGAATACTAAGGCAGTTTTCAAGGCAGATTGCAAACTGCATGTTTTTCACTAGTGGATTTGAAAGACTTGATCCATCCCTAGTTTTGATGCAGCCTACTGTTAATACTTCGTTAACACAATTCAAGAGACAGCTGGTATTAAAGAAATCATCTTTATCACTTCTCCTTCCTAACAGGTCTTGTCCTGATTAGAATGGAGCAGCATTTGGGCTACTCTAGTCCTGGATGCCTAAAGATCTCTTTCCATAAAGATAATTTGGGAATACCACGTTTTTTCTTGCAAAAGGAATTTAGGCTGCTGGACAAATACAACATGCTCAGAGGTCACTACTACAGGTCTGATAATTCCTGTACTCCAGGAATTTTTCAGATAATTTTTAGGATGATTTTTAGACTGTGGAGGACTGCCTTGGGCATGTTCTTGTGGGAACTCATAGTCTGTTTATTGGTGCAAATTGGACTAATGAAATAAGATAACACTGTTTATTGTGAGAAGGGATTATGGTGAGAACTATTCTTCTGCTGCTTTATAGATTATGTTGTTTCTCTCTATTCCAGGAATAGGAAGAGAGTATATATCTTCTTTCTCAAATTTGCTTCCTGTGCCTATGATTCTTCCCATGTGGAAGCAAGAGAGTGCTCCATCACACATCTGGCACAGTAAGTCTAACACATCCACACAGAGAAAGACAGAACCCACACAGAGAATCTAAAAAAAAAAAATAGAGAAAATTTTGACCTAGGTTAATACTAAATGGTGTAAACCAGCCCCTAATACTCTGTATAAATAGATAACATCTACTTATAACATGATTTAAATGTAAAAAATGTAATACTAAAAAGAATAAATAATTATTTAATACCACATAAATACTTAATATCACAGAACTTTTTCACATAATTCTGCAACTGACGCTCTGAAGATTAGTTACATTTAGCTGTATCTAGTGGAGTCCTCCCCCAAGGGTCAGTACTGGGACCAGTACTATTGAATATATGCATCAACAACTTGGATGAGGAAATAGAGTGCACTGTCAGAAAGTTTGCTGATGACACAAAGCTGGGAGGAGTGGCTGACACACCAGAAGGCTGTGCTGCCAT
>VYZX01021494.1:46505-61530 GCA_013401335.1 Brachypteracias leptosomus | reverse complement strand
TCCCCTTCTCTGAAGATGTTTAAAGCCCGCCTGGAGGTATTCCTGTGCAACATGGTCTAGGTGGTCCTGCTCCAGCAGGGGGATTGGACTAGATGATCTTTCGAGGTCCCTTCCAATCACTAACGTTCTGTGATTCTGTGAAAAAGTAGAACCACATAAAACTAAACACACTGCTTTGTGAAAGGATAATGACAAATCCAAACCAGCAATATTTGTAGTGAAAATGCTAGGCACTTTTTTCTAGATTCACTGCAGAATTATAAAAGTTGGCCATATGCATATAATGGCAATATTTGCTAGCTTAGCCTGACACAAATATGCTTGGCCCTCTCAGCACTGCTCCTAAATCTCCATTTTCACTAGGACAACACTAGCCCATTGCCTAACATTAGCCCCCATCATCCTCTTTACTCTACTTGAGCTAGACTCTAGATATCGGAGACCAGTGTGAACCACAGAAACTCCTTCCTGCATGAAGTCCCCTGTGCTAGCTGCCTAGCACGCAACATTGATTCATAAGCTCTTTTAGGCTAGATGCCAGCATTACCTCTAGCCTTGACCTTAAGATCTCTGGTCAGCCAGAAATGGCCAAAAAGAAAGCCAAGGAGCTATGACTAAGACTGCTTTAGGAACATCTTTTTCATTGATGCTTATCCCCATAGCACCAGATCTTAGTGCCATTGTGTCAGCTCATAGCCATTACCATTAATACTCATTAGTTACAACAGTGTTGTTAATTCAAAACTTAATTTTCAGTTCCCCTATCAAGTGAAATTCTGCCCCTTAGTTGTTATTCCATATTTATCCATAAACCAGTTAGTCTGTCTGTCATGAGACCCAGTTTCAGCACTGGCTCAAATCCACCTCCAGTGGCTCTCCGAGTCTTTCGCAATATTACTTGGGTCATTACCATCATCAGTCTTTAACAGCCACATTAAACATAAACTAGAGAGACTGGATCCAGTCAAGAGTTCCTTGCCTGATTTGTGTATGTGGAAAGCTTTTCTCTTGCGTTGAGTTGTAGCTCTGCAGCACTCAACATGTCTGAACCCTAATTTCAACCCAGCAATAAATTAATTTTCCTCTAATCTGAAATTCCTGGCAACTAAAAGAACCTAATTAGGGTGTTTCTATTGGCATCAGTTCTTCTTTTCTGAGAGGAAGAAGCATATTTCAATTGTATGCAGTTCAAACTCCTTAAACACCACCAGCTAAAACACACATTTGAATCTCACTAAGCATCCTTTCTGGGAAATGGAACTAATTTTAAGCCCAACATTTTGACACTGTTAAAACTAGGCAAACAGCTTCATAGCTGCTTATTGGCTCTTGTCTGCATTAAACTTAACCCTAACACTAATCTTAGCCTTAACCTTAATCACAGGACAGCAACTGCTACCACTACAGGCAGAATAAACTCTTTGGGTCCTAAATTAAAGCTATTCTGAAAGTCAAATCAAATCAAATCAAATCAAATCATAGCTTTGAGACCCCTGTCAGTTCAAGTAATGACCCTGATTTGATCACTAGTCCTAACCTGAAGCTTTTTTTAATTCATCCTCTACAGAACATAAGCTAGAACCAGGCCTACAATTGTCTATTTCTAAACCTATACAATAACTCTGGTTTATAGTGTCCTGTCATCTGAACCCAACACCTCAGCAAAATCTCCCCTGCATTCACATGTATATATATATATAAAAAACAGTGTGCGTTTATACACCTTTAGTCTTGCCACCTCCTTAAAGTGGTTGAAGAAATCAACTCAAATCAAGGAATTATTTGGTTTGTTTTAAACTCAAAATCATAAACAACTTAAGCAGAGGGAGCAAAAGAAAATCTGCATTTATCCTACTAGTTCCTCTTACCCCAGCAAGTTTCCATCTCTGAAAGGCATGAGTTTTTCAGCTGGAATAAAGCTCTGTTTCTGCTGGCTAAGCCAGCTCTGGGAAAGCCTCACATTTGCCTCTGAGCCTTAGGCAGCCTCACAAAGAGTGAACACCACCAGCCCATCAGAGTCAATTAGGTAACTACTTGGCAATTTTGCTTGCCATGGTGACTTTCTGACTGATTTTTCACTGATTTTTTTCTCCCACTCCTGGCAATTTGGCTAGTGCCAAATAGACCATCTGAGAGACACATGGCTATATTTATTTAGTATTTCTTAATCATAAATACAACTTCTTCATTCTTTATAAAAAATTAAAATCAAAGTGAAAAAAGGTCAAGTGAATCATTTAACAGGAGAATCATGGAAGCAGAATCAAATTCAGACAAATATACAAGCACTTTGAAGTGTAAGATCACCTGAGTTCAAGAAATTAAAAATAATATAAATAGTAATAGCCAAGCCAAGTCAATTTGAAACATGGTGACTGGGAGAAGCAAAGCAACTACTGTATTTGTCAGGGAGAGAGAATGAGAGGCCTGGCATAAACTACAACATTTAGGTGTCTTTAACTGCTGCCCAACTCCCCATAATCCTAAGGATCCATTTGGGTTTCTCAAGGTACAGATACATTTTGCTCTTTCTCTATTACTCTAGGAACATTTCTGGTTAGTGATTACCTCATGGTTAGTTGTTTTCTTGTGGGAAACACCAGAAATGATGGCATTATAGGTTTTAGTGATGCCAGAACAGAAATGTCTAGACAGGGATGTGTAAGGACAAATTCCAGTAGAGTTTATGACCATCCAACAGAAAGTTGGGACCACAAACCTGAAAGTTAAATAAGACTTGGTAGAACTTTAGGTCATTATGGAGAGCTAAATCTATTTACTGGGAAGTGTCTTCTTTTGGTATCTCTTCCACCTTGGAAGTGGAAAAACTTCCCTTTGGGATCAAAGGGAAAATGTTACTGGCATTCGCTATATGTACCTAACATCAGCAGAACTTTAGGGTTTAAGTAGATGAGGAATTTCGTCCACATGAAAAGCCACTAATCATTCACACTCTGGTGTGTGTCACAACTGTTTGAACTCTCTCAACAGTTTCCTGGATATTGCTGAGACCAGTAGCCAAACACTCAGACAAATACCAGATGCCAGGTACTTGGTGTCTCCGGACTTCAAACAGACCAACAGTATTCACTTATACAGGGTTACTTTTCAGTTTGTGCTTTCTACTCAAAATGTTACATTTTAGGCTTGCATTAGGCAATACACATGTGAGCTGCTCTTAATAAATAACTCCCATTTGGAAAATTGCCATCATAAAGCTCAGCTACCTTAGTTTCTCCTTTCTACTGAGAACAAAACTTTTAGGATAGGAAAACACTTACAGGGTGTAGAATAAAACAAATAGAACAAAATACTAAAACAAATTGTTTGAGGTGTCTTCAATTTCTTTTACTTCTGATAAAGGAAACCTGGATAAATAGCTCCGTGAGGAAGAATAGGCAATACAGCCTAGATTAGAAGGAAGATGGGAAAGGGGTTATGGAAGAGCAATCAGGAATGGTGAAAATCATTCTACTGGTAGGAGAGAGAGTTACAATTACCAGGAGTAATAAAAGACATTAAGGAAAGAAAACAGTGAAAGGTAGAAATTAGCAATACTGAAAATAAGACATGGCAAATTGGCAGAAAGCCATACAAGGTAAAAAAAATAAGGATCAAATACAAATCTGCTGACAAGGTGCCAAAAGATCTTTATGCTGTCAATACTTCTATTGGCCCCAAAGCTTCTGACTCCTCTAGGATCAAGTGAAGGAGTGAGAGGAGAAGGCAACTGACTGCTCCTTGGTCTGGAAGACAGCCAGCCGCACTGCAGAACTTCTACACTTTTTAAAATATTTTTTTTTTTTGCTACTGATTAAAAACCTTTTGCTCTGTACCATTTCTAGGAGGAAGCCTGGCATGAACAATCCACTCTTTTTGCTCTGTAAAATATTCCTTTTACACCACTCATGTTTTGGCTTTTCCACTATCAAAAATGCCTTTGCTAATTGCATCAACCTCTGATGTGGAAATTATTCCACTTCACTACACTGAATTTAGTTAGGAATTTGGTATATAACGGTTTTAAATTATTACTGTATAGCTTAAATCACCATCATATACCTCCACTTTCCTTCTTTATAGCAAAGACTAGATTCTTTGCTGATTTCTGAGAGTGTTTTTTGTTGTTTATGACATAAATTTGTGACAAATCTGTTTCTTCAACTATTTTTTAATAGGAGTAGAAGATGTTCTAAATCAATTAAACTATTAGTGAACATTTTCCTTCTTCCTGAGGATTTTTAATAACTTTGTCAACCAAAATTCTGCTAAAAATCTTGTGTGATTTTCATGTTTTCCAGCACTCTGTCAACCATCCCTTTGAAGCCCAGTGCGTAGCCAGAGTAATGAGTTTCTTTCTCAAACACATCTTACCCTTAAACTTCGGGATAATTGTAGTTTTCCCAATTATTCATTTGCAACAATAATTGCAGCTCAGCAGGTCTGTGGGAAACTGAAATAATTGAGACAGAGGCTGAGATGGGAATATTTCAGTTGAAAATCTGCTCTCAGAAATGAAGGATTGGTTGTAACCAAGTTAGAAATATATCAGTTGGTTAGTTCAGTATTGTAGTGGGTCTGTCTGAGCTGATTTTCCCCATACAGCCCTCATGCTGCAGTACTGGGAACCACAGGCTGTTGATAACACACACCATGTTATGTCTAGCTGTGAGTGCCCACACAACACCAAAGGTATGGGGAGGCAAGATCTGGGAGGGGATACAACCCAGACAGCCGACACGAGCTGACCAATAGGATATTCCATACCATATGATGTCAGCTCAACTATAAAGGAAGGAGGACGGGGGAATTCGGGGGGAAGAGGTTTGTCCTCCGAGCAACCGTTTCGCGTTCTGGAGCCCTGCTTCCCGGGACAGGCCCAACACTGCCTGCGGATGGGAAGTAGAGAGTAACAGCTCTGTTTGCTTTTGCTTCACGTGCGCGCAGCCTTGCTTTCTCTGTTGTTTATTAAAACTGTTTCTTATCATAACCCACAGGTTCTTCTTTTCCATCTTACTCTCTCCCCGCTTGCCTTGCTGATGGAGGTTTGGGGGGGGGAGGGGGGAGTGATAGAGGGACTAGGGGTGGGCACCGGGCACCCAGCCAAGGTAAACCCACAACAAGTATGATACCAGATATTTTAAAAATCACAAAGGAGCAGATGTTCCTTATCTAAGAGACTAGGGGATTTTTTTTTTTCCAAAATATCCTTCCATGACAGCAAACAGCCTAGAGAAATATCAGTTTCTACTGGTTCTTATAGGACTCCTTGTGGCTACACCTGCTCCTGTAAATGAACTTTGCCTAGAATATACTGGGATGGCAACAGCTTTCAGTCTCCAAAAGGAAAGGTTCCAGGAGGTCTGCCTACTGGGAATGGTCACCATGTTCACCAAAACATACCCAAGAATAGTTTGGGTCCAGCATTGCTTGGAAAAGGATGAATTCATGCCAGGTAAAGTTCTGCTTACTAGAACAGACATTCAAAGCTCAGCACTTGAAGATGTTCCCGGGTGTCCTTGAATTTACTCAGATGGACACAGCCCATAGGTATTAAAGCATTTCAAGAGGGTCCATTCATTAGAGACATGTTTTATGACGCATATTTCATGTAGATCTTCTCTTACTGGTGTCCTGGAATGCCCATGGGAACAATTGAAAATATAACAGTGCTGTTCTGTGTTTGTGTAACATGAAAAGTACGGAAGAGACATGAGGTGCTTGGGCTTTTTAATAAATCACTAGTTTGCATAAAGCATCTCCTAGCTAAACCACACAATGGACACATTACAGATTTGCAAAGATAAAACCATGATTGATAATGGATATTAAAGAGATATGATTGTTCCTGCTCACTTTCAAAGCATTTTTAAAATTTGTCATCTTTTTAAAGTTTTCTAAACTTATAATCATTGTAAAAAATTATCATCTTACACATACTAAATTTTCCTTTTCTGGATGGAGACAATATTGTTAAACCATTCACACCACACACACACGGCCCAGACTCCATAAATTTTGGGAAAGTACAAGTTGAAATCCATTCCAATTGTCAGAAAAACACACCAAAAACAGAGCAGCAAATATAAAACAGAACAAAAATCTAAATAAAATACTCCAGAAGGTTCCCTTAGCCTGTCATATTCCAGTAAATTATGCATGCTTCTGTGTGTTTTGGCACTAGAAAAAATACAAAGCTGCCTCCTAATTCTGCAAACATGAGGAATGTACATGTTCTTTACAAGTTACTTCAGCTCTGTTATGAAACTTTTTAAGCAGTTCATGTCATTCTGACTATTGCTGTCACTTCACAGCAATATGTAACATTTCATCACAGGAAAATTGGTCTGTTGATTTGGGCTTTGGAAGATATAACACAAGCAAAGCGCTGCACAGCATCTTTCAGGGTTCACCTTGATTTTTATTCAAAAGTAGCAACACTTCAGAGAAATTCTTCAGCAAATACCTCCTTTGTGAAATTCTTATCTTCAAAAAGTCATGGAAATTTTCTAGGATGAATAAAGACATGCATACATATGGTTTATGTCTGCATATAGGACCTATGGGAAATGGCTGAGGAAGAAACAGGATTTACTTGGTGGATCATCATAGAATAGAATCATAGAATGTATTGGGTTGGAAGGGACCTCCGAAGGTCATCTAGTTCAACCCCCCTACAATAAGCAGGGACATCTCTAACTATGGCAGGTTGCTCAGTGCCCCATCAAGCCTGACCTTGAATGTCTTCAGGGATGGGGCCACCACCACCTCTCTGGACAACCTGTTCCAGTGATCAATCACCCTCATATTAAAGAACTTTTTCCTAATGTCCAACCTAAATCTACCCTTTTCTAGCTTAAAACTATCATGTGCATGTAGGGACTATGGGAAATGGCCAAGGAAGAAACAAGATTTGTTTAGTGGATCAACATACTGAAAGCTCATTAACAACAATAAAAAATAAATTATTTTCTACCTGCAGCCTGGCCGATTTGAACATTCTGCTAAATGCAACCATCAGAACAACTGGTTAATTTTTGAAAAACACAGGCTGCAATCAGTTTGGCTGGCATTCAAATGTATATAATTGTTTCAGAATGAGCAAAGAGCACAATGAGGCTATGTGAGGCCAGCAAGAGGAGAGGAGGGAAAGTTTGGATTAGAGGTTTCCTGTATGGAAAACATCTGCCGTGGAGCTGGAGATACTGTGCTTTCCCTGTAGTGTGGCTTAGATATTTATGGAGTTACATGACCAATGCAGTACCCATTGCTCACCCAGCCCACCCAGGTATCCTGCTTTGCGTGATCCAGTGGTGCAAGAGCGTGCTCAGAAATAGGACCACTCTTCCAAAGGCAGTTACTCTACTTAATGGTGGGAACTCAAAACAAACTTTGGAAACATCTGTATTTTATCATCAGGTTGAATGTCAGCTTGCCCCTGAAAATAAAATATTGTAAATTATTTGCTTTATATTTCATTCAGAATGGTGGGATGCTTGAGCCAGGAAGGGCTGTGCTTTCACAAAATGTAATGATGAACTGAAAAGGAATTTTTTTTGGCTACAAATTGTACCTTGTCAGTTCTAGTGACTTTCTGGGGAGAATGGTGTCATTAAGTTAATGTTTTTAAGAACTTGTTGCATATATGTCTCACACTTGAGGCGAATCTACAAAAATCAATTCACCTAACGAACAAGAAACAACAGCAACAGAGGCCATAAAAAGAAAGGGACTTATTATTTCAACAATTTTACAAATTTCTCTTTAAAAAGTGCTAACTTATTTTAAAAGATAATAATCCTTCTGTTTCTCATTTCATATAAGATTTCTTTAGTGGTATAAACACTATTTAGTGAGCATGCTTGAGGGACATCTTGAAAAACCAAAGTGATTATACATTATACCTCATCCTGCTGACATCCTGTAGGAATCTGTCCTCCTGAACATCATTTTAGTGTTTATCTCTCTATAAAAGAACTTCTCACTCATGTGTTCTCCCTCCTTTCACCCCAGCACCTCCTTCCCTCTCCACTCTATACACAGGCTACCAAAGTAACAGGAACAGAGGGCAACTTGTTCAAAGTTACACAGCAATTATTTCCAGAAGACTATCCTCCAACTACATAATTAAATATCAACAGGACAGATGAGACACTCCTATGGTTTAGGAATGACATTAGGAAAAACATGACTCAGAAAGGCTTACAGTAATAAAGTGAACAGGAACAGAGGCATAGAAGGAACTACAGAATATCAGGAGAAGCTTTTTCTGTGACTGAATATGATGGTTTACCACTCTGCATGCAGGTGTTTCTCCTACTAAAAGGATCCATAAAAGAATTACAACAATGTTTGAAGAACTGGAAAACCTACCTTACAGGATACTAATGGAGATCTAGTGAGTTGATGTATCAAAAACATGCTCAGCAAGGACACTGATCCTGGTCTGCAAGAAAAAGTAGCAAAATATTCTTAGTGTATCAGATAAATGCAAAATAAGATCTAATGAGTGACTGTTAAAGCACAGAAAATCAAAACAGAACAAAAATTAGTAATAAGAATTAGCTATTAGAACTGGTTTTCATTTTATAAGATATGTTCAGGTCCTTGGAGACTTTCCAACAAGGTTCAATAGATCTTATTATTGATAAAGCTCTACCACAAATCATGCACCTGCTACAAACCTCACTGAGAACAGATTGCAAGCCACAATTATCCCATCGTTTACTTCTGACCTTACTCTATGCATAGACAATGAATACCACATAAACAACAACATGTAGCCTGTCCAACAGATGGACCATATGAACCAGAAGGAACACTCTACACATGTATCAGAAGATAAGATCACACCATAAAGAAGAGCATTAAGAGGGAGCAGGACAGGTAGGGCCATACCTGCCCTTATATCTTCCCAGGTTATTAAGAGATGTGGTAAAGAACAGATGCCTATCGTTGAGGGGGAGCAGAAGCTAAAGAAAGGGTGTAAATAGGACATTTTCCCCAAAGCCACAGGGTCACAGTGAAAGGATAGCTGTTTCCTCCCATGCAAGCAAGGTACCAGAGGGGCCTCTCCATTCCTTTTTTCCTGTTGCAGTCAAGTGAGGCAGAAGCCCATTCCGAGCCAGCTTCTCCTGGCCTCATGTGACCCTAGTAAGAGAAGACGATGAGAAGGAGCCTAGCTAGACATAGCTTGCCAGTGGGTGCAGCCACGGAGAAATTCCACGTCAAACTCAGCACCCTGACTGTCTGCCAGAGATCCAGCATGCCTGAACATTGCTTCAGACACATATGCTGCTGACTGACTTCAGTGGGTTAGGAAATAAGATTAATGCAGCAAACAATTCTATAGCTCTCTATAGCAAATTTAATTTGCACAGAACAATATTCTTCTAAGAACACCACTGGATTCTTTCTAGTTGAGACAAACTATTTATACAAGTTGCATTGTTCTGGCATAACACAGCTACTAAAACCTATTATATTCTATTTTATTGTGTATGACATCTACATACTACACTATTTCTGATTAGTAACATGGAAATAAAAGCTAAGATTCATTTCTACTATAGATCTGTGTTTTCATTTGCCATTTTGGGTTCATTGTTTTACAAAACTGATACACATGCTGTCAGGCTGGAAGCAATTTTGTTTATATGGTATGAATTGTTCTGAATCATAAAGTCCTATGAGGAGACCTCAATTTCTGCTATAATTGTTCCTACTTTAAAAATCAGGTCATTTCCAATATATAAACATCCACTCTGACATTGACACTCTGGTACTGCTTTGTAGCATGAAATAATAGCGTGCATGCTTGTTAAGAAAAACACTTCAATATCAAATAAAGGACAGAAAATCATGTTCCACAAACACTGGATTACTGGAGACTAAACTGAAACCTTTTCTACCTGAAAAAAAAAAAGAAAAAGAAGAAAAAGAAATTTGTTAAATAAGGCATGCTGAGTAATGAATAGATAGGTAAACTAAAAATGTTTTGTAGTAGAAGTGTCCTAACCATACTAGCAAAGAGTGTATAAATAATTAGCAAGAGGCTATAGGGCTAGCAATTAATGGCTACCTCACTTAAAGTTGTCCTTATATAAGAGCAGAGAATGAATATAGGGACAGAAACCACACAGCCAATGCTTTCCACCTAGTAGAGCTTGGGGAAGTGATCTTACAGTAAAAGCTCTAACAAAGCAGAGCAATGGGTTCTCCCTGTGCAAAAAAAAAGAGCAGGCATAGTAACAGAGACCAAATGCAACACACCAGCAAGATGTCGAAATAACCTTTCCAGTGAGGAAAGAATGTGACATGGAGCAAGTTAAGCTGAGTGGAGAGATCTGCTGCGTTTTCATTCTTGGCAGTGGGTAGTTAAAGCTAAAAGCATCCTTGATCCAACAGTGACTCTGGTCAGCAGCAAGCATGAGTTACACAGCCCAGACAAAGCCAAGCCACGTGTCCCACCTGAAGCCCAGCTCAAAGCACTTAGAAATGTTCTTCAGCATTCATTTGGGTTGATGAGGAAGCTTCTAAACCCTATTACCACAGGAAGGCTTGGGCAACATCTTTTTTAACTCCAGAACTGGGCTTCTCTGCAGTCCATTGCCTTACTTTCCTATTTTGAAGGAATATCACACCTTACGTACCAAAAATCCATTATTTTTTGGTTTCAAATAGGAAGGGGATAGGAATAAGTGTATCCATTACAGTGTCATCCTCCACTGCACTGCCTGGGTAGTACAGCCCCCAAGTAAAAGCAGAACATTTACATTAAGCGTTTCACTTTTTTCAGAAAAAAAAGACTGACTTCACATCTTCTGTTAATGATTAGGTTCATAATGGTTTTGGACCATTAAGTCGAAAACAAAGTCCTATTCACACTACAAAGAGTTATTTAGCTTGTGTTCCTCACTTTTTGTTTTGATATGGATGCTTGGATCATATTAGTTATTTAATAAGATAAAGATGTGTTGGAATTAGTGCGTCTTGGGGAATTTCTGGTTTCCAGGAAGTGTCAACACTATTCACTCCTCAAAATTGCAAAAAAGAAGAATGACATTCACGATCCCATTAGGATCTGCCTTATTCACCACAAACCAGTATCTTTCTAATAGCACTTCACCTCTTTAGCTTGAATTAGTTCATCCTCCACAGCGGTTCTTCAGGCTCACCTGTGACTTTAAAGAGTCTAAGTGATGTTTTAAGGTGTGTTGCTTGGATTTGGGAGATACTCCAGACTACAGAAGGTAACTGTGCATGATGACAGACCACTTGCTTAGTCTGTAGGACATCAAAATGTGACCTCTCTTCACTGGAAATTCAGAATCACATGATGATGGTCCATGTACAAGGATGCAATCCAGCCAGACACTCCTGTGTGGGTGGATGAATGCAAAACACTTTTCCTGGGACCCAGCCATCTTTAGAGCTGCCACCTCTGCAGCAACACCATGGACAAGATGCTGTTTATAATCTGACCGTCCTCCACTGATTTGCTGTTGAGATGAGGATGAGATGTATGAAGCACAGAAAAAAAGCCAAGCTCACCTTCACAAATGTCTAATCTGACCAGGGGTAACACAAAGGCACAGTAAAGACCTAAATGTCTGGAAATTTAGCAAACTAACAATGTCTATCAGCCCTATGACTACCACTGATGGTTCCCAACAAATGCACACCTTTTTTCTTACTCAGTGAGGTATTGTGATTAATTATAAAGGGACTAATTAAACTGGCATCATGACTGAACATCTTTCAAAACACCATGTGATTTTTCAGTCATGCATTGTTTCAATACATGAAAAAGATTTTATTTTTAATAAAATCTATAGCATCTGTTCTGTAAATCACATTAGATTATTTTAATGCTACCTTAAAGACATATGACAGTTACATAAACTGATCTACAAATCACGATATATGTGCATAGCTTGCACTGTTTTTTCATTCATAACCCACATGAAATAGTATTAGAGAAAACAGGATAACAGAATACAATTTTTTAAAAGTATATTCCTGGAACTTGTTCCTCTTTTTAACTAATTCCACCTCAACCAATTGCTCTACTCAATCTATCCTTTGCATCAAAATCCTCGTAATATGTAGGAAGGACTTAGGCTTTCCAAAACTTGAACATACACTACAGCACATTCGAGAGGTGTTGCTCCATAATTTTCTGTGTTACTCCTTGACAAATACACACAGGTGGCATATATATGTCCAGATTTCTGACAGTTTCATGAATTACATCTTTTTTCCTTTAAAGGACATTTCGGCTAACAAATTGATGAGTTTTTTAGCAATATCTTGTAAATATGAGACTACAAAATAAGTGATAAAAATAATAAACATCGTACTATACTTTTAAAATCTAAAGATCACATGTTTTTCTGAAATAAAGCAAATTTAATGTAACCAGATTTTCTGCCTGAGAAGGTTGGTTGTTAATTCTAAATGTTGAAAATAGACACAGGCATGGACTGGGATGGTTCCCACTTTCACAACCTAGTTATTATTCTGGTTTGCACATCTAATGGCTATACCTAATTTTGTCTGATGGTCTCAGAAGTTGAGATGGTGCTGCTGACTTTTCGATAAGGGAGCTGGAAGGAACTATCATTCTTTTTATCAATAAGCTTTGTAATTTTGAAGATACATTATCCAGTCCTTTTGCTGTAGATGCCAAAATAAGTTCAAGGTGCAATACCATGGAAATAAGTGAAAAAAGAAAAATACTTCTTCTTTGTTTGCATTATTTTGGGGGTCAAACAAGCAGTGGCATTCTTAATATACACTCACAGCTTTTATAAACAGATTTAATTGCTTTGTTCTATCTTGGATGTGCTTGTACTCAACATATAAAACAATTAAGAATTACTGAGGGGCACTTTTACACTAGAGTGCAGAGAGCATTTTCTCTTTTAAGAGAGATAAGAACATTAAGCAATTAAAGATATTGTTGTACTGTTTTAAATATTGCAGCACAGACCTGAAATAGTTGAATACAGCTGACATCAGTTGCACATTCTCCACATTTCTTTTGCATTTTAATTTGTTAGCCTGATGCTTTGTCCTTTGGGAAAGCCTGTTTTATTATATCAATCAGTAAACGGTTGTCTTCGCCAAATAGAGATGTGTGGAATAAGTCTCTAATACTTTTATTTTTTGTAGGGAGGAAATAGACCAAGCAGATACAAATATGAAATATGTTTTCATTTTTTCTGACCCTTTTTCTGATAGTTAGCAGGTTTGGTTTCTATATATGCATAAGGCAAGAGATAAGAGAATTAAAGTCCTCAACCTTGCAGCTCTTGACTACAAAGAGTTGGTGGAAAATTTATTAAAGAAATAAAAAAGGCTTGGAGTTGCAGGAAAACTCAAAAGAACCTCACTTATTTCCTTTATAAGAAATTTTGGAATGGGGAAATAAATGAAGGACTAGGGAAAAAAATAAGACATACTTAATAATAAAACATGAGTATTTGAAATTATGTTCTTTCAATGTATAATTCAAAAGCTCTATAACAGGAATTACAGAATCCATGTCACATCATTCACAGAATGCCCAGAGTTAGTAATTAATTCATCTAAAAAAGAAATGCTCTTTGAATTACTTTTGAAGAGTACTGGGAAATGCACTTCAGCCATGGACCACTTTACTGGATTAAGTTAATTTGCAATGTATGTCTTCAAGGATTTTTTTCTTAATTCAGAAGGAGAAGTGATTTATGAAGTATTTATATGTTTTTATATCATTAATGAAGGTAGTTCCCATGGAAAGGTTCGCATAAGAATTCCCTGTGGATATGGAATTTTAACTGATTGTGCTTTAATGAAGGCAGCCTGGTTAATATGCAGAAAGAGGCATTTTCAGTAAAGCTGAGACACAAGGGTATCAGTTTATGTCCAGACCTGAAATATATTTTATATAACATACACATTGCAGTTAAAATTGTAACTTCTTAATTTGGCAATTACTTTTCAGGTTTTTAAGCATGTATGGTTTTGAATTAGCCTTCTTTACCTTTCTTACTCAATTTTTACTCTTCAGTCTTTCAAGTTTTAGTCTATTATGTCTTAAAACATAGAGCTAAGGACACCCTCCCAAGCTTTTTCTTCATCACTTACTTATATTTGGATATGAGGCAGAGTGAAGTGTTTATTTGACAAATCCCTGCTTCTATAGCAATCAAGTAAATGAGAACAGTCACACTAAAACAAATTATATTTTATCTTCATGTGTAGAGGGCTCTAACACTGTCAGAAGCTCAGCTCAACGCAAGCCCAGAGGTGCTTGTCCTGGCCAAAAAGATCCCCAGGACTTGGAAGCACATGCAGGGATGTTAAGGCTAAAGAGAAGCTTATCTAATGAACTGTTCTGATTGTACAAGAATTATTATTCATTTTACAAAGTTGTGAGATAAATAAAATTGCCCATAAAAGGTAAAAATGAAAACTAGCTTTAACTCAGATGATAGAACAGAATGAGAAGAAATGATGCAAGACAAGTGCCATGAATTCTGTTTTGGTACCGTAATGGCTCCAGAAAGGAACTGCAAGAGTGATCTAACCAACTTGCATAAAACCGTAACATTTTGGCTCTGGAATGCTCTGGAAATAGGCAGATGTGTTCTGTGCTGATTAGTGTTACAGCATGATACTGATAAACCTATCACAGATTTACACTAGCGAGTGGAATGAAGCAATTTCACTCGGCTAATTAGGCAAGAGCAAAATGCACTCAGTAAAATGGCTGTCAGCAGTTGTGGTGGGTCCTGCCACAGACCATGATCATATTCCCGGGACAGAGAGTTCACCAGCAGAAGCTGCCTTGGGTTTTCCTCCAGCACTGCCAAGAGGATGCTGTGTTAGAGGTACGGTGCAGTAGGCAGCACACTTCTGTCCAAACTAGAAAATCCAAGAACAAGCAGCAAACAACAGAGCCCCCACTATCTATCATGCCTAATTAATACTCTATAGATGAACATCCTCAGCACTTCACTGCCATCTGTCCATAGCT
>VYZX01021494.1:19338-46447 GCA_013401335.1 Brachypteracias leptosomus | reverse complement strand
CTTTCACAGCTACCTGTGTGAGGGCTTTGTTGATTAATTTAGATCATTAAATTCAGGATGATGAAACTGCCTTCCAGGTTGTCCCCTTCTTTTAGGGAAAGCAAGAAATTCCCAGCTTCAGGAACTTTCCAGTTATGAGGCAAGAGTGTGTGCTGATGCATGGTTGTCTTCTTGGCCACCAGATACCTGATAGAAACACAACTACTATAAAAAAGTCAAGTGTCATCAGGAAATGTGTCACAAATGACACATGAGGTTAAATGAGCCATTTTAAAGCATTAGTTCAAGCAGAAAAATATGCACAAGCTTCATGGGTGAAAGCACAACATCGAACAGGTTCAGGTGAACATACAAACTTACAAACTCAAGGAATTTGAAAGTGTCCCCTGAGTAGCAGTCACTCCCCTGCAATCCATCAAATTCAAGTACTAGATGAACAAACTAAACCCTTAAGGGAATTACTCTTTTTAGCCTTATTTTGTAGCCCCAAAATGCAAAATCTGTTGCACACAACAGAGTTAGAAGTAGCAATAATCCAAATTTCCTAAAAATATGCCAAGTATTGCTCTTTTCTTACACAGCTATTCATTGGGGTTGGTAGAGATTATCTAGGGAGACAGATGACTTTATCACACATTATTTGTTACATATTCAGCACTCAGCAATCTACTCACTGATGCAGCCAGTCAATCCCATGCTCACCAATTCCAGGAAAAAAACCTCCCTTGGGTCAGCTTGTAATTCTGACTATAAACACTTTGCCTTTCCAGATCTCCTTCTCTCCTAAAAGCTTTGGACTAGATATAAGTTATGGAATATTTCCTGAAAAGTGGGCTGTCATAGACCACAAATGGGTCCACAGATCCATATTTCATAATCTCTTTCTCTTTCAAAGCTTTTAGATTTTGCTGCTGCATGTCACAGATCTGTGACAAGATTTGGTCTGAAATGGGGAGGGAAAACGTAGTTTATTCTTTCACCATACTCTTTGAGCAGGTCCCCAAATGTCCTCAAAGATCCAGTCAGCATTTGCTGTGTGTAATGCTTCTTAATCTCTTCTCTTAGTGGAAAAGTGTGTTTCAGGAGGCCGGTAAGTGTATTTGTACGTATCAGTGTTTTGCTGCGTGATTGAACCAAAAGTAATGCAGAGGATTAACAAAATGTTATTTTTCATGACCAAAACCAAACAAATCCTGATGTCCTGATAGGAGCAATGGCTGGATTATCCATTTTACATCTTTATAGTTTGTCATTCCTATTTCTTTTTGCTTTTAGCAGAACAACAAACAGGGATGAACATATGGGTTTTCTGATGAATGGAACATGAACAAATAGGTTTTTTCATCACTACTGAAATCCCCTATGCAGAAGTGAAGTTAACTAAAAGAGATTCTGATTTGGAGGTTTTAGTGTGCAGCCAAGACTTCTCTCAGCTTTAGTTCAGAATTTAAACAAAAGAGTACACCAATAATAATCATGTCCCAGATGGAAGGTTTGGGTTTTGGTTTGGTTTTTTTGTTTTGTTTAGTTGAAGAATAAAGCTGAAGTATTCAGTTTATTATTAAAATACAGTTAGAAGTATTTTTATATCTACCAAATTCAATGCATTCACTTAAAATCTGAATTAAGTAAAGCACAGATGGAAAAGAAACAGATGGCATTCACTGCTTCAGGATGTTGTGTTTAAAGGGATCCATATAAACCCTGAGCTTTCAATAGGAGTGTTTTCTGCAATAAATCATGACCTTTAAAGCCATTTAGTAGCTGTAATGCATGCAGGGTTGTGGCAACAAGGAGGATTTTCTGCCTATCAGAAGATGTTGTATTTTGTGCCAGCAGCCCCAGTTGGCATCAACAAACTTGCTTTCCCATCGCCATGTCTGGCCTCCTACGGATTGAGGAGAATTATGGGGTTTATTGGTTCAAATTCTTGCTCATTTTCCATAGGATCTGACCCTCTTCCATGAGGCTGGAATGCTTAGGGATGAACTCCATCAAGAGAAACTTCTTGGAAGTTTATGCATATTTACTCATAACAAGGTCTAGCTGCCAGAAAAGTGTTTGATATTTACTCTATTTGCCAATTTTCTATAAAAACCAAAAGGATCTGGAATTGAACGATCTGCACTCAGTACAAGTCATTAATGTATCCAAGCACTGCTGGATGTTGCAGCAGAAAATAGCAGCTTTATTTGATAATGATGTCTTTCACAAAATAGGCGCTATATTTTACTTCACTGTGGTTGACAGAAATAATTGTTATTGTGAATATATCCAGCCTCTCATAAAAGCATTTCTTTTTATCAACCTCTTTGCTTTTATCAAACTTTGAGGAAAAGATTTTCCTGACCAACAAGTTTAATTAAAGCTACAGACTTTAGACCATGGAATCACTATGTTCAGCACAAGGATAAAATCCACAGCTCCTTTTTGGTCATACAATCCTGACTCACAAAAGATAAATAGACCCCTTAAAATCTTTTACTCACATGAGTAGCATGTATGCAAGTGGACAGCCCTTTTGCTTATTCTAGTCTTCAGTGGAAAACCCTCCAAACTTCAAGAATATGTTTCCAAACTGACCCCTAAGCCAAAGATATTTGCTTCAGTCCTCCAAATGGTGTTCATGCGAGTGTTGCCAATAATAAAGGTCTGGACTAAACAGGATACAAAGCTGTAAGTGGCTACAGTTCACAACATGGAATACTATAACTGGAGACAATAAACACTAGCTATTTTACAAATAGGAACATACATGTCTAAAAGCTTTTCTGTTCCATTAACAAAGAAAGGAAATAAGGAGCTGAAGAAATACTTTGGCTTAGGAAATGAGAAAAACAAAACAGAGGAAAGGAAATCAATTTTCAAACAAGACACAAGTAAAGAATAAGACACCGAGCCAGGCTGTCAGTAAAGATCTGCAGCACTCTAAAAGATGTTTGAATTACAATCTGGAAGTGACAGATCACAGAATCACAGAATCACAGAATGTCAGGGATTGGAAGGGACCTCAAAAGATCATCTAGTCCAATCCCCCTGCCGGAGCAGGAACACCTAGATGAGGTTACACAGGAAGGCGTCCAGGCGGGTTTTGAATATCTCCAGAGAATGTGTCTTTCAAAGCACGTACACTGGGTCTAGAAACTTGCAAATATGCATGTGTTCTTGAGATGGCCATGTTAGTTAAGGTTAAACAAATGCAGTCAAAACATATGTCTCATGAGTATTTTCCAGAAAGTACAGCTGAGGAGGAAAGAAAATCAATCAATCGATCGATCATCCAAAGAGTACCCAACTAAGAAACAAAATAGAAAAGGCTCATTACAGATTCTTCTCGAATTTTTCCTTAAAAAACCCAGAAAACAAACACCTAGATTTTTAGGCCACAAATTCTAAACACCTAATTCCTAATACCCCATCTGTCTGCTTTTGGTAAACAATACACTAAATACCAAGGAAATAACTGAACACATTTGTGGTTAGCATTCTTTGGATACATTAGAAATTGTCCAGAGACAATTTCTACATCTGCACTTGTGTCCAGAGTAGAGCCAAGATCCTATTTAGGCTTTCTATCAGCAAACACAGAGATACTGCAACAAGAAACCTACAGTACAAATACTCAAATTATTTGAATATTATGAATTTGAAGCTTATTTATTTTCCTTCATTTTTGCCAAGCTAGAGCTGGTGACCCTTCCCTCAAAGCTGCCTGATCTCCATTTGAAACATAGCCAGAAACAGAGCCAGGTAGCATTTAACTTTGTCAGTTTGAGATAAGAAAGTTTTATTTCTGATATTGAAGCATAAAAATAAGGTAACAACTGACTTACCAAAAAATATGGCAGGTTTCTAAGGGTTTTACTCCTCATGCCTCCTCTCTGAATCCAGGACCAATGCAAACCTCACTCTACCTGTTGAGATATTTAACCCCTTAGATACTATATGTAATAAGGCTCATTCCCCATTTGCACACTGGGGAGCTAACTTCAAAGTTAGTTCAGTCTGATCAGGACCTTGTCTAGTGCAGCAGCAAGTGTCTAGAAGGATGGAGAGCCCACAAACTCTCTGGGCTACCTGCTACAGACCTTAATCACTTCAGCTGTGCATTCGTATCAAGCAGGGTTTCTCTGGCTGCAATTTGTGACTTTTATATCTCATCCCTTTGCTTTGCACCTCTGGGAAGCGTCTGGCTCTGTCCACCTTGTAACATTCACCCCCAAGGGAGCTGGAGGCAGCAATAAGTTGCTCTCTGTCTTCTGCTCTCCATGCTGAACAAACCCAACTCCCTAAGCCCATTTGTACATGACATTGTCCAATCTAAACCATCTTGGTGGACCTCTGCTGGACCTCCACCATTTGTCAACATCCCTCTTGTCCTGGGATGCCCCAAACATGCTACTCCAGATGTGACTCCACATGTGCCACATAGAAATGAATAATCCCTTCCCTCCACCTGCTGGCTACGTCTAAGCTCACATTGTATATTTATTTTAGAGTCTCTTGAGGATCTAGGAGTCAGCCTGGGCTGCTCTCCAGCTTCTGTGCTCAGCCTTTCTGTCCAGCATTTAGAAAAAAAGAAGCTTCTTCCTCTCTGCCTCCTACCTTGGGGTTTCTGCAGACATTTTTGTCTTTCTCCAGCCTGTGCTTTCTGGAGTCACTACTCAGATACACTCATTTTTAGCTTTCATCTATCTGACAGGGTCCCATGATGTCCTTACTTTATGGTGGCATGATACCTCTTTGTGCTAAAGCATGGAAGAACTTAGGTCGAAATCCAGACATAATGCAGGGCTTCCAGTACAAAAAGACTGTTTGTCAACAGCTACCACACAGTGCCTCTGCATTAGGAGCAGAAAACACTGTGGCATCTCAAGTATTGTCATACAAAAGGCTTTTCTAAGCTCTTAATTTTTAATACTCTTGGACAGTCACCAAGTTGCTATATTTATCCTGGCAGCAAACCACAGAAATTCCCTTAGTCTGGTACACCTATTTTCTTGTCCATACGGAGCAGGACCTTAGGAAATATTGTCAGGTGCTCATATGTGGTTCAGAAAAGTCTTGCAACAAACAGATTGAACTTATTCCTATATTACTATGCACAAAATACATCTCAGTTGTGGAGCAAACACAGAGAAACCACCTTTTTGTAATGCATCCTTGCTATTGATCTCGAGGTCTGAACAACTGGCCCAGTACCTGGTAATCTTCATTCTGTTCTGCACAAGATGGACATGTTAATCATAGCTATAGATTTTTTCTTTACCAGGTTTTGCAGTTCTTTTGATACAATCCTGGCACTGCTGATAGTATCTTAAGCCACTGGAATTTTGGTTTATTGAGAAAGCAGGTGTGCTTATTTATAACTGTGCTGTTGGGGTAAACCCTTGTGCAATTGTGCTGGCTTCCTCCACAAGACTTGATATATTAAAGCCACTTTTGTCTACTAACTATATCCAAAACCTATGCTTGTTTGTAAACTGAATATTCTCCTTTATGCTGCTTGCTTTCATGCTGTGTAGAAACAGATCTTCATAGTTATTTTTGTTTAGAGACATGAGTGAGTCATCATAGGGATGCCTACAGATTAGAGGGTGTCCTGGTTTGAGTCTGCTTGAAGCAGAAGCTTCTTGTTCGTTGAGAATTGCCTTCTTTGCTCATTCTGCCTCTCATTTTCTAAAGGCAGCTGATAAGATAGACGAACTCGGGCAATTTTACTTCTCAGTAATTAAGCCCCAAGAGGTCACACGACTCACACCCTCCACTTCCCTGCAGATGATTTCCATCAGCAGGGATCTGCCTTTAGGAAGACTCCCAAACAGATGCTCTGCACAGACTGTTTCTACTTCTCTGTCACGTCCTTGCCTGGAAGGGAAAGCTTTGGGCTACACACGCCTGCAATGGAAAAATGGGGCAGTGGAGAGAGAGTTTGGAGAATATATCAAAGCCCCAGTAAACTACTTCTTTAAATTAATGGGTAGCAGATCTTACCCGGAAGGGAGAAGAGGGTTGGCTTGGAGGGACAATCAGCTGGTTAGAATCAAAACTCCAGGGACAGGAATGCTGTCAGGAGAAAAGTTGGGAATAATGAAAGATTTCTTCATTGCATTAGTCAGAATGCCTCTACTGCACATTTTACTGCCTTTAATGCCAGCTTTGAGTTTGGCTCTGGTAGGAACAATCTCCACTCATTACACATTTGAGGCAAGATTATACGCATATATATCAAAATGTTTATAAAATGTGGGGGTTTTGTTTGACCTTTGCTATAAAATGAAGTTATAAAATGTCAGAACTGTACCTCAAGCTGCACATTTTGGAATAGCCTGAATAATACAAAGGCAGAGATAAGTGCTGCAGTTCCTCCTAGAAAAGCTTCTACTTATTTTTAAAAAACTTTGTTTCAACTTGCAACATTTACAAAAGAATAATTTTATGACAGTTTTATAAGAATAGGATGCTTCAGTAATGGAATAAATAAATCTAATGGTGAAAATATAGAATATATCTAATACATAAAATATAATGTGAGTTACTTTGCAGTATTTTATTTAACATTACACCATAGGCTAAGTTTGCTAATGAAGTTCCAATAAGAATAACATTTTCCAAACATATGCTACATATTTTAAACACCTATTGAAAGGAAATAATAATGCCAATATAACATTAGTTTTTATGTTCCCATATACTAATGCTGGTTTTTCCCCTATTTTAAGTAAGACTTGCAATTTAAATGGTGCAGTAGCAAATATTTGCCAACACAAGTTTTTCTATTAAGAAAGACTAGGTTTTATTTCCCCTGATGAGTTTTACTAGATTCTGGTTTTATGTTATAATTGATTGCTTTAGCCTTAACCATCAGAAAGCAAAAAATGCTGCATCTAAATATTGGGCCATAAAGTCAATAGAAAAAGTGTCGTTGGTATTGAATGATTTAGGATCAGTGTCATTCATACCTTCTTGTAGAATAGCCTTAAATTTCATTGATCTTGAGTAAGACTACTTATAAGATTTATCTACATGCTTTTTTTTTTTTCCTTCATGGAGTCAAGAACTGATTTAAGTCTGAATTATTTGAAGGCACTTATTTGCAGCACTTGATTTTGACTGCAGTTCCCCTCTCTGCCTCACAAAATCAATTAGAAACTTTCTCATGCCTAATGACCTTACGTAGGGCCAGTTTGCAGTCAGTTGTTATCTGTATGACACTGCTGTCATAATTCAGTTTATTTGGCAATGCTGGCTTGGACAAGCCCCATATAAACTCCCTGCTTTTATATCAAGCCGCTACTTTAAGAGTTAAAATTGAAAGGTAGGCCAGTATAGTCCAGACAATCCCTGTGCTATCAGGCATTCCATTAATTATGCTTCATCTTTTATCTCATATGCGACACATTCATTAGGATGAAGCATGTATTGCTTAATGAGACATTTGACTTTATTATTGTTTCCCAACTGTTCAGGGAAATTTATATTTGTAAGTTTAAAGCACAGCCAAATTGACAGTGATAGATGTTTGGCATTAGCCACTTTTTTCCAATATTTAGTCCAGCAGTGTCTTATTGAATACAGCTGCAAAATTTAGATCCTACAGATGGTCACCACAGTTCTCAGAGACTAAAAAGCCAAGACACTGGTGCCAGCTTATGTAATGACCCTTAAAGTACTGACATGTACAAGAAAATCCACGTGTCTTCACTGTGACATGTTCCATAAATAGCTTCCATGGTTAGAAAGGGGCCCTTAACTGTACAATGTTCACAAAGAGGTTGGCATTGCCAAAGGTGAATGTGGGGATGTCACTGATTGGAAAGCAACAAAATCAGATTGCTGATGATGGCTTTACCATGGAGGTAGGAAAGAAGGACAGCAGACAATCTTTGCTAGCTTAGCCTCTCTCCAGGGCATGCTAACTTTCTCTGGGAAATAATGGTAATTTTTCTGCATCTGAAGAGATAAACACTACTTTTATTTTGTGGGGGCTGTTCTGTGGGGAAAGAAAAAAGCACCTTTTTTTTTTTGTTTTAAATTAAACTGCAGTCAATAAACTAGGATTTTTTTTTCCCCTCCTCTTTCTGCATGCCTTGTTCCTATGGCTATGAAACATGCTCAAAATTCATGGAAGACATAACTTAGCCTGTAATGGTTTGAAACACAAGTAAGAGGGGAGTTTGTTCCAAGGCTTCTCATTTTCATTCACTACAGTTTGGAATCCATCTTCTCAGTTTTAAGGTAATAATGAGCTCTAAAAACATTACATAAAGAGACCTCCATCCTTGTTGATTAAACACTTGCCTTTCAGTCCTAGTGGTCCCAATTCTTACTCAGCCAACTGCTAATTTTGAAGTCACAAAGGGACATTGAAATAGAAAATAATTGAAAATGCACAAACTTTGGTTACAAAAAGCAAATTATTTTCTTATGCAAAAATAAGGGTTGCTGTAATGAGAGAATTTTGTCTGATACTTCTTTGAGGCATCAGCACCTCCTTGAGAAGGAGGAGGAAACTGCAGGATATTTTGAAGTTCAGATGATCCATCAGGCACTTACACTAATGGCACAACCCTCTCCTACAACCCTGTATACTACTTTGTCTAGATTTTGGCTAAGCAAATTGTATGAGGGTAGAATTTATTTCAATGTGGTAAAATTATATTCCTTTTTTGCCCAGTTGCAGAGATCACTTGTTACAAACTTCTGAGACAGGAATTTCTGGAAGTGTTTTGCATTAATTAATTATATGTGCTTTAAATATGACTACTAAATAAGATTTCAACTATTCTTCAAATGTTGTATTCTATTTTAATAACAAACAATAAAAGTGATAGAGTTAAAAATGGCATGGTTTCGTTCATATCAATCTTATTTGGTCTATTAACTGGAAAATATACAATTATATATACCTATAGTTTTACAGATTAGCCTTTTGATAGCAGGAAGCAGGATATAGAGATACTAAGTTCAAGACACGTAGCTAGATTCTGTTGAATAAAAATAAAACCACGCCAATTTAAATCAGCTGCAGATCTGGCCTGTGACTATGTTGTTTTCCACTTGGACAGAGGGATGTGCAATGCATCAACTGGTCATATCCAAAAAAAAAAAAAAAAAGATCCAAGAGTTAGTCAGAGACATCATTAAGCTGTTTGATTTTGCACTGTGTCCATGAACTTTACACACCATTGTGGGTGAACATACAATTTTTCTTCACAGAAAGAAGAAAATTGGCCCAAATGCTATATCCTTCTCCCCTGCCCTATTTAAAAGAGGTTAGTAACACTAAAAAGTCACCATTGACCTAGAAGTCAATACCATGGTGCAAACCTTAAGGCTCCAGTGCCTGGAGAAGTGGAGTTAGTTTGAGAGGAGAAGAAAGGGAGGTGGGAATGTGATCATTTGGGACAAGAATAACCCAGGCAAGGGGAGAGGGACGTGAAACCACTAAAAGAAATGAAGAAAGGCAACGTTAGATAGAGGCCACACACTTTGTAGATAACAAAAATTAGAAGATGCTGAAAAACAGGAGATCCTTCCATGTGGTTCAAGTGCCATTTGAAATGCATAGATCCTACATGTCCCCGTCCTTGCCAAACACCACCATAAATATTTGGGTTACCCGTGTACCTTAGTTTCCACAGAAAATGACTTAAATATTTGTAGACAGACTATTAATTATGAATACTCTACAACATGAAGTACTACCTAATGCATTTCCCACAAGACCTGCAAACACCATTGTTGACAAAAATATCCTCATTGCTCTGCCATCTCTTTTTTTTTGATAAACAATTACTTCAACAACTTTTTCTTACCAACCTGCTAGGTTGAAGATAAAAATACTTTGAATTTACCTCATACTACACAGAAAACTATTGAAGTGTTCACTAAACTATTGCTATCTGCCAGACACTCCTTTGAAATACATCACATCTAGCAAAATTGGATTTGATTAAATGAGATCTCACTGTCGGAGGTTAAGCCAGGTATTTATTATTATTATTATTATTTTCTTTTTCTTTTTTTTTTTTTTCACCCCCTAGCCTAAGCTTATCTGTACTTACTCCAAGAAGCTGATTTTTCTATTTTACTCACATGGTTTCCTTTGAGATTTTTAACAATCTTTGACAGAAGCAAAAGCCTTAACAATTTCCTTGATGCTTGCTTCTGTGCCACTGCTGCAAAATCACAGAATCACAGAACGTTAGGGGTTGGAAGGGACCTCGAAAGATCATCTAGTCCAACCTCCCCCCACTGGAGCAGGATCACCTAGATCAGGTCACACAGGAACATATCCAGGTGGGTTTTGAATGTCTCCAGAGAAGGAGACTCCACAACCTCTCTGGGCAGCTTGTTCCAGTGCTCTGTCACCCTCACCGTGAAAAAGTTCTTCCTTATGTTTACCCGAAAACTCCTATGCTCCAGCTTGCACCCATTGCCCCTTGTCCTATTACTGGATGTCACTGAGAAGAGCCTGGCTCTGTCCTCCTGACATTTGCCCTTTACATATTTAGACACATTAATGAGGTCACCCCTCAGTCTCTTTTTCTCTAGGCTAAAGAGACCCAGGTCTTTCAGCCTTTCCTCATAAGGGAGTTGTTCCACTCCCTTAATAATCTTAGTGGCTCTGCACTGGACTCTCTCCAGTAGCTCCATCTTTCTTGAACTGGGGTGCCCAGAACTGGATACAGTACTCCAGGTGGGGCCTCATCAGCGCAGAGTAGAAGGGGAGAAGAACCTCCCTTGACCTGCTGGCCACGCTCTTCTTAATGCAGCCCAGGATGCCATTGGCTTTCTTGGCCATGAGGGAACATTGTTGGCTCATGGTCATCCTCTTGTCCACCATGACTCCTAGACCTTTTTCCCCAGTGCTGCTCTCCAACAGATCAGCCCCCAACCTGTACTGATACATGGGGTTGTTCTTCCCCAGATGCAGTACTTTACACTTGCCCTTGTTGAACTTCATTAAATTTCTCACCGCCCAGCTTTCCAGCCTGTCCAGGTCTTGCTGGATGGCAGCACAGCCTTCTGGTGTGTCAGCCACTCCTCCCAGTTTTGTATCATCAACAAACTTGCTGAGGGTACACTCTATTCCTTCATCCAGGTCATTGATAAATATATTGAACAGCACTGGACCCAGGACTGACCTTTGGGGGACACCACTAACCACAGGCCTCCAACTAGACTCTGCTCCACCGACCACAGCCCTCTGGGCTCTGTCCTTCAACCAGTTTCCAATCCATCTCACCACACAACCATCCAAGCTGCACTTTTTGAGCTTGGCTGCAAGGATATCATGGGAGACAGTGTCAAAAGCTTTGCTGAAGTCGAGATATACCACATCCACTGCCCTCCCCTTATCTATCCATCTAGTTGTGCCATCATTAAGGCTATCCGATTAGTCAAACATGACTTCCCTTTGTTGAATCCATGTTGAACACTCATGATAAGCCTCCTTTTCACAACATGTTTTGAGACGGTGGCAAGAACAAGCTGTTCCATCACCTTTCCAGGAATGGAGGTGAGGCTGACTGGACTATAGTTACTTGTGTCCTCCTTCTTGTCCTTTTCNACCTGCGTCAAGAAGTTATCGTCAACGCACTGGAGAAACCTACTGGACTGTGCATGCTTAGCTGTGTAGTTTTCCCAGCAAATGTCAGGGTAATTGAAGTCCCCCATGACAACCAGAGCCTGTGATTGTGAGGCTACTTCCAGCTGCTTGTAGAAGGCCTCATCCGCTTCTTCATCCTGATCTGGTAGCCTGTAGTAAACACCCACAACAATGTCTCCCATATTAGTTTCCCCCTTAATCCTTACTCACAAGCTTTCCACTCACTCTACATTACCCCCCAGGGAGAGCTCAATACAATCCAGTTGCTCTTTCACATAAAGTGAAATTTCACATAAAGTGCATTTCACATAAAGAGCAACTCCGCCACCTTGCCTTGCCGGCCTATCTTTCCTAAAAAGGACATAGCCATCCATGACAGTGTTCCAGTCATGTGAGCTATCCCACCATGTCTCAGTAATTGCAATGAGGTCGTGGTCCTGAGATAGCACACAGATCTCTAGTTCATCTTGTTTGTTCCCCAAATTGCATGCATGTATAGGCATTTCAGAGTTCTAATACTAGAGCACCACCCCACCAGCGCAAACCCAGCTACAACCCCTTCCCCCTCTGAATCTAGTTTAAAGCTCTGTCAATGAGGCCTGTTAACTCCTGCCCCAAAATCCTTTTCCCCCTCTGGAACAGGTGCATTCCACCTGTCCCACATGTTGCCAGATTGTTTTCTGACTATTGTTGTCCACTAGCTTTTCATCAGCCACAGGAAACACCCGGAGCCATGGGGAAGCATCTGAACATGGGCTAGACAGAGAAGGAGCCCACACCTGGGGCATGTCAGGAGACACATGGCAAAGGTAGAATGCTGGTCCATGAAAGTAGAGTTTCATAAGTTACCTTGTTCCAGATAGTATGCAAAAAAACGTGATTTTTTTTTTTTTTTTTTTTTTTTTTTTTTTGGTATGTTTGCTTTGGAAAGGATGCAGACAGATCTCAAAATCTTGGGTGCCATGGGATCCTACCATCCTTCCTAAACTAATAGTGCTCTTGTCACCTTATCTGCCAAAGCACTGATCACACTTCTGGCAGCTTCAAACCAGTGCATGCTTCCTACAGAGGCTGGCCACTGTTCTGGTTTGTCTATGCTGTGACAAACGTGACAATATGATAAGCTTTTTGTTGTATAATCAAGTTTCTTCAACTGAACTGTTTTGGATTCTCTATCATCTGGATGTGAGAAGATAATCTGCTTTCTACACCTTCCATCCTATTGCACCAACTGGTCAAATTTTGTTTTGTCAGGGATTGTTCTGGTCCTTCAGTAGTCTCCAACAAATATTTTGTCCTGGATCCCAGTTCCTGTCTTCTATTAGATTTTCAGCATCCTCTTTGCACATGGTGTTCAGAAATCTCTGACTGTGTTTCACAACTTCCCTCTTCTTCTTTCACTCCCTCGATCAACAACACTTAATTCTTGCACAACAGACAAACCCCCTAATATCAACATACTGAGGAGACAATCTCTAGAAGGACAGTTATTCAAAAAGAAAAATGGACTGGATTAATTTGTTAAGCAAGGAAGTCCCATTTCTGGAAGAAGATCATTGCTTTAATGAGGAATTAGCTGGATGATTTTCATCAACATAATTTTTTTAAGGGACAAGAGAAAACTGGAAAAGGAATTATTTAAACTGAACCATGAGAACAAGAAAAGAGAAACCATGACCCAGAAACCGATTTTCCCTATAGCTGTGTAAAACTTTTCCAAGTATTTAATCTCTAAATGAGATCTGGATGATGATGAAAGGTTATACAGATTGTCTATTATTATCTATCTGTGGAAATCTACATAACATATATACAATGCTATTGAGTTTTTCTAGAATCGATCCCCTATGGGAATTTTCTACAGCTTTAATAAAAAGAAAGTGATAAGGTTCAACAGAAATGTTATAAGAGACTCCAGAATTTAACTTTTTTAACTTTTAACATTTCTCCCAGACAATAATGCAGTTGCAGGGACTTTGAAGTGAATTAATGGGACATCACATTACTTATGGTTTTCAGACTGTAAAACAAAGTAGAGAGCTTTTAAACATAATGGTTTATGAGCATGGACTGGGTTAGCAAAGTGACTGTTAGATGGAAATGGAAGAGTCAAAGTCCACACAAAAGCTGATTCATACTATTCTTTAAAAAGAAACATCAGCCTCTGTCTCATCTGTACCTTTATTCTTGCAACGGCTTTTATGTAGGTATGTCCTCTCAAATAATGAAGTAGGCTTTACATTTGAACTAAGCCAGGCTTATGGTACAGATTGAGCCTAGAGAGGGGATTGAGGCCAGTAACACAACCAGTAATGTTTGGCACAAAGTCTAAGAGGCTGGCAAATAAAAAGGATATTCATAATAGATTCAAAGGAGGTTCAGAGAAAAATGAAGAGCTGGACAGTTCAGGTGAAGTACTGTGACCAATTCAAGCTATATGGGAAACAAAATGTATGGAAAATAACAAGAGAATCTTTTAATCTTACCACCGGAGCAAAATTATTATTTAATGGCTATGTCAGGTACTGATAGAATCATGCATGTGATTGATATATTGACATAAATTAGTACAACAAGTTCGTAAAGACAATAGTTTACACTCTGAGATTAACAATATATAAGGAAGGCGGAACTGCTTGAGCCTCTGAATAATGATTCATTGAGAAAAGAAATTGGGAACTATCATGGTGGATTTTTCTTCTACAGATCTCCAAAGCAAGAAATCCCTGGTTAAGTATCTGAGTAACGTAAGTATTTTACTATTACACTTTTTTTTTTTTTTTCTCCACAGGATGTTGCCTTTAAAAAAGATTTTCAAATCTCTTGTTTAATAGCAAGGTGGTTTAATTATCTTGTTTACATTTCTAGTGAGAGCTACAGATGAGTGGCAATGCTGGTTTTTCATAACACTTCAGTAATTTGATTTGTGGCATAATATTCCATCTCTGCTTCATGACATGGGGGAAAATCAATTATTTTCCATAACAGATGGAAAAAACCCCTTTCTTCAGCATGGATTAAAGGCAAATAAATTAATAAGTAATCCCTGTTTTGGTACAATCAGCAAAACTCTTGGTACCATGACACCAAGTAAGGGTGGCTCCTAAATGTGTATTGGAAGACTTCTTACTGCAGATGCCTGTATTTTCTAAAGTTTTCACTCAGAATAAAAAAATCTAAGTGTCAAATTTATCTACTCTCATCATCTCTACTTTCATTGGAAGTCCTGGCATAAGGTGTGAGCTGCAGTCAGCACTGGAGAAGAAGACGGTGGTTAAATGCAGAGCACCCAGGGAAAAGAGTGAGCACGATAGGAGGCTGCACAAGGGGACCTTCTGAGTCAGATTAATTGGGGAGTTGGTCAAATTAAATCCAGGGATCAGGCAAGACTAAAAAGCCAGTACTAATTCAGTACTTCTTGGCAGACTTCTGAATTGCACCCCAGTCTCTCCGCTGCTGCTATCTAAACCTACAGTGAGTTGAATCAGCTGTATTTTTCACTGGATTTCTGTGGAATTTGGATACTGAATTCCCCTTGGGTCCTGAGAAAACCACTTTAAGAACATTGGAAAATCAATCTACATGTAAGTGAGGATATCTAAAAGTGAGGTTACACCTGCACAGGGTATCTTTTGAGGCAGTTTTGATGGCATTCAATTTTCAAATGTCTCAGATTTATAATACAAGGACTGTTGCAAACAGAAAATTTTCAAAGTAAACCCCATAATGTCAATCATGAAGAAGAAGAGCATGTAGTTACACTTTCTGTTAACAGATGGAAAGAGCAGACAGGCCCAGATAATGTAATAATCTCTGGTAATACTTGTTTTAGATCCAAAACATTTTGAGAAAAAACACATTGGATTTTCCGCAAGGACATCAATAAAACCAAAATCAATTCCCAAGTGAAAGTCTAATAAGCACATCACTAAGTATTTTTGCTAATTCTTGCTGTAATTTGGTGCAATGTCACCTTGACACTGAATGCTGCAGCAGCAAAGTAAACCACTCAAAGAGACCCATCTGCATGTAATAGAAATTAAATTGCCTACACTGTGGTCAGCATTTCACCAGACAATCATTTAGAAGGGCTGTTACGAAGCATAGCAGGCTCCCACTGGCATTGGGTTGCTAGAAATGTGGCCCATGTAATTGTTTAAAATCCTACCTGTGTGATATGCTTTATTGGAGTACAGCAATGTAATTTAATGGGAAATACAGCCAAAGTCATAAACAGAAACAACTAAAATGAAGACCATTGTTCTGTTCAGGATTTACCAAGCAGTACTGCCAACAGTCTGATAACTACTCTGTGGTGGGTTTACCTTGGTGCCCACCCCTAGTCCCTCTATCACTCCCCCCACCCCCCACCAAAACCTCCGTCAGCAAGGCAAGCGGAGAGAGAGTAAGATGGAAAAGGAAAACCCGTGGGTTATGATAAGAAGCAGTTTAATAAACAGCAGAGAAAGCAAGGTCGCGCACGCGCGAAGCAAAAGCAACAAAGCCGTTACTCTCTACTTCCCATCCACAGGTGGTGTCGGGCCTGTCCCGGGAAGCAGGGCTCCAGAACGCGTACCGGTTGCTCGGAGGACAAATGTCTTCCCAGAATTCCCCCGTCCTCCTCCCTTTATAGTTGAGCTGACGTCATATGGTATGGAATATCCTATTGGTCAGCTTGGGTCGGCTGTCCGGGTTGTATCCCCTCCCAAATCTTGCCCCCCACACACACCCCGTACCTTTGGTGCTGCGTGGGAGTCATAACAAGGGTGTGTGTTATCAACACCTTCTGGCTTCCAGTACTGCAGCATGAGGGCTGTATGGGGAAAATCACCCACTTCCTTCCCTGCTATCATTTATCATTCACGACTGTATAGCCTGTTACTGAGCTCGGAATAGAGTTTCAGAGAGAAAAGAAGTTGCACTAAGCTCATGTATTACATGGATTTTATTCCCACTGTTAAAAGTGGCCTACATGTATTTCAGCATCTTAAAAGAGCCACAAAAACATACTGGATTCTTCTAATAAGAAATATTTCTCACTAATTCCTGTTCAATCTGTAGTAACATAATGACAGGAATCACAAGTAATTTAAAACTGCGTAAAATAATTTTATAATTATACTTTCTTTTCCTTCTGAAAAAAAATTTAACTGCATGAGCTGTTGTCTTCAAAAGGATTTAAAGTCTCTTGTTTAATAGCAAGGTGGTTTAAATTGTCTTGTTTACAGGTATAGATGAGTGGCAATGCTGTTTTTCCCAGAGCTCACTCCTAGCTACTATCTTCAACTCTCATCTTTCACCATCTCTGTCCCATACCTCCCTGTAAAGGAAACATTCCTGCCCCAACATCCTCCCTTCAGGCTGCTTCACTCCTAATCCCATGGGAACTACTTCTTCCTCATCTGTTCAAACAAACAAAAGAAATCCAAGCTCCAAACCACACAGCATCTCTGCTTCCCAAGATACCATGAGGCACTCCCAGCAGTCACACTGGACCACGGGGACCTTAAAACCACTTCCAGGGTGACACACTTGATACTAGCACGGAAAGATTGGGAGTTGCTCAAGCTAACCATAACTCACCCCCCTTGGCTTCCCCTAGATCTCCCTTTGGTTTTGACCACTGTTGTTGTGCTCTGGAAAACCACAAAACTACTCTGGTTTCGTGCACTTGCCATGGTCAGGTCCTGGGAGGTCGTCTACTCTGTCTCAGTCTGGGAATGCCACATGGAAGGTGAGATGAAACCCTTCTCGATCAGCTCAGGCAAGGTTATTGCTGTCTTGCAGACATTTGAAGGCACAGACACTGCGGCACCTATGCGGTTTGGAAGGGTTTCTGTGGGCTGCTCTCTCAGATGTAGGTATCTCAGCCCTCTTTAGCCTCTTACTGTATGCATAGATAGAGTGGGACATCCCCAACAGTAATGGATCGCTGCTGTTATGGTATGGCTGTAGAGTAACTGATTACCAATACAATATGAGCTTCTCTCTCTGCCAAGCTGCTAGGAGAGGATAAAAAAGGGACAGACCAGATTTGACTCCCTCGTTGTGCCAGCAGTGCTGAAGCTAGGCCAGTAACTAAAATTAATCAAAGATTCGGGTAAGTAAAATGAAGCAGATGGTTGTCAAGGTTTTCCTGGCATTTCCTGAGATTTGCAAACTGCATGTTCAGACTTAGATGAAAACCACAAAGCATGTTCGAGTTTAGCTGGGATTTGAGCTTTTCCAGAAACAACAGAAACCTGATATCACTTCAGATCAGGGACAAAACAAAAGAAGTAAAATCATTGTAGAGTTCAGCTTGTGGTCACGTCATGTGAGAGAAGGTCAGGTTGCTGGAAGCTTTTTTTAAAATGAGTTAAGATATCATTAGAAGTAAAAAAAGCTTACTAAAAAGCTTACCTAAAAGCATTGCAGCCCAGTAGTATTAATGAAATGAACTTCAGTTAACATTTGCTAAATAGCTAAAGATTTCTAAAACATCAACTCAGAGGATAAAGTAATTCAGCTCAACAGAAAAAGCACCAAGAAATTCCTCCATCACTTTTGATGGTTTGGGCTTTTTTTTTTTCCTTGGAAATGTTTGTTGCATATTGATCTACATAATTGCATAATATTATTCTAAGTTCAATATTTTTTGGCTTAAGAAACACAGTATTTATGAATAACAATAATAAGATTTCATTCCATGTCCTAGAAACACTCCTTCCTCCCTTTTCCACCTCAAAGTTCTATTATCCTGTCCTGTCAATGGCAGCTCTGGGTGAATGAGGAAGAACAACCTTAGTAAATGAAGTGTACTGCTTACAACATAGTCCCTTTAGAAGATGGATCTGGCAAATTTAAAAGTCCATCATTGAAAGCCACGCCACAACTAATTCATCTGGTTACTTACTATGTTATTGTAAGATCTTTGGGTTTTTTTGCTTGTAGGTTTGTATATATATACGCCTATATATAAGCATTTGCATCTAGACACACTCATATAGAAATATTTGCAGGAATAAAATCAAGAGCTGGAATTTAATGTGATTATTAATAAACCACTCTTATCATATTCTTAAAAAAGCAAAAGGTTCCTATTCTTTTCCAAACTGCAAGTTGACTTCATATAAACATAGATAATTATATTATGATGAACTTTATACTTAAGCATTTTTCCTTATTCCAGAGGGAGGAAACAAGAATTAACTAGATTCCCTAGAGATAAGATTAGAAATATATTATATTAATTATTATAGGGGAGGAGCCATCCTGGAGAGATAAGTGTCTACGTTACCTGGCAAGTATCTAAGGGTAACCCATGGGACAATCACAGGGAGACCCAGTGTCAGCTTGTAATAATATCTTATACTCTGTCAATAAAGGCTATTATGAGATACCAATTAAATTAAATTAAATGCATAATAATCCATAAAAGGATCACATAAAAACATAGCCCATGCACCAACATAAATATATATCCCTCTGCCCAAGAAATTCCTTGCTTTTAGCAGTTAGTAAGTTCCATGATTTTGAAGTACACGTTGGCTGGAAAAGGTCTGCATCAATCATTGGATATGAAGATGGGCAGCAAGTACTTGGGAAGCCAAAGAGGATGCCCTACATGTCACAGGTCTGACATAAATGTGCTGTGCACATATGTACTGACACAAAATGTGGTTTATTGCTTCTCTGGCAAGAGTGATTGAACAACAGAACTACATGGCTTTCTCTCTTGCCTTTTTCCTGCACGGTCCTCAGTGTCAAGTCTTTACCTCACCTCTCCCTTTTAATTACACTAACAGGCTGCTAATGTGAAAGCTTGTCATTTTTGTCTCCATCCCAAACTTTCTCTCCCACCAGCCCTTGTGCTTAGGCTTGTTTGCCCAGCCAGATTGTCCAGACACAAGCTCCAGCTGCAGCTTTCAAAGGAAACTGACAAAAGCTGTCATGACCTGGCCTGGCCCAGGCAAAGCTTGGCTTTGGCCAGACTGCATCCTTCAGTTCCCAGAGGCTGGGCTGCAGCACACAGTCCTTCTCTTCACCAGCACCATCTCTGACTAAAGAGTATTTTACCCAAAGCAGAAGTCAGGAAAGCCCCTGGCCACACTGGCAAAGACTCAGAAGAAAAGCTACTTATACCTAATGAAGTTGAAGAGGAAAGAAGTTTGTGGGAAGACGCTGACCACAAGAGCCTTTTAAGAGCCTGGCCTTTCATTGCTGCTTGACGTGTTTCCTCAAACCATCAAGGAAATCCCTCGCACAGGATCCTGGCTGTGCCCTGGAGTTCCCAGGACTTGAGACAGACACAGTGGCCCACTTGGGAATTAATCCATCAATCAGTGGTGGAGATGAAACTGGAAGCTTTACAGTCCGCTTGGATGTGTGGTCTTCTCCCAAGTTAACACAAAAATTTGGAGGATGCATTGTCTTTGGTCCCTTTTTTGGAATTCCTAACAAATAGCACATGGGCCTTCAGCAATACACAGAAGAATGAAAATATTAAAATGAATATTGGTCACAGAGAATTGTGTGTGTGGCAGAGCTTGGATAGTCAAGGCAGCCAAGCCTGTGGGGCATCAACTCACTTTTCTGTGTGCATTTAATCTGCCATAGCCACAGATCGTTCCTGAGAGAGCACTATAGAAATCAAGAGTACATTTGGCTTGGCCTCAACCAGCATCTCCTCACCAAATTAACTGTGGAAGACCATGATGGCAGCCACACAACGAAAGTAGTTCCAGACAGTCTTTAATGGGAAGCTGGAACTAATTTCTAGTAAGTATCTAGTCTATTTTTCATGAGGTTTGAACACTTAGGCTTCAAACGAGTCCTAGAGCAGCGGTTCTTGGAAGCCTGGTTTCTCTCTCAGCAGATGCTCCACAGGAAGCAATTAAAGCTTGTGGAGATAAAACAACTAAGGCCTGTCAACTGAGGCTGAATAAAGGGTTTCTTTTCAAGAGCACAAAGGGAAGTCCTGTATAAAGTAGTCAAGAGCTCAGATTAATGAATGTGGCTGTAAGTATTACATGATTCTGGTGCCTGCACTGGGACTGCTGGGGTGAATAAGAGGAGAGCTAGAAGAGCAAAGAGGAATCCAGAGCTGAAACATCAAAGGATTTAAGTTCGGAGCTGGGTACAGGCACTCCATCACTGTGTGCAAGACATTCTACCATATAAGGTATTTCAGAGTCAATGAGGGCAGTCAGGACTGTGATTCCTGAGCTGCCTTGTCCTCCAGTTCTCACTTGGGAGTAATGGGATTGGAAGCAGGAGACTGTTGCTAAACCGGTGGCTGTAAAGGCACATGGCAACTTGGCTTGCCCACTGCTGGACACTGACATGCTGAACTCCAGGGGGTCACCTGAGCAGAGAGGTCCAGAGGTCATACCTCATAGCCACCCTCAAGGTGTAGAGAGATAACTGTGGTGCCAGAAGCCCAGGGTGAATCTCCTTGGTGGTGTGGCCTCCTGGAATTTGGCTCCACTGAAGAGGGTCTTTAATGCCTTATCCTGAACTTCTGATGTTCTTATAAAGGAATAAAGATCATCGTAATGCAACTGCTCCAACATCCAATACAGCAATGCACCTAGAAGATAAACACACACTTGCCCTAACAAGTCAGCTTTGAAATCTAGCACATAGAAGACAATCCCAGAGCAGCACATGAGAATTTTGGTCAGAAATTATTTTTATAAAACAAAGGTATGGCACTGTTCTTTTTTCCTGCTTTATAAATTTGGCAATGTTTTTTCTAGCATATATTCATTATGCATTGTTACGACACAAACTATAACACAAGAATAAAACTAAGAGTTAACAGTTGACTGGATAAAAAAAAACTGGGACTACAAGGTAGCAGCAACATTTCCATAAGGAATGCCCTAAAAAGAGTCAGAAAAATTAACTGGACTACAGAAAAGAGTGAAGGAAACAAACAAAAAGCTCTTAATGTACTGTGCAGAATTCAAATATCCTATACAAACAGTTTCAGAGGTGGCTGCATCAGACTGTGGGTTTGCAGTGACACCATCTGCCAGATTTTAGTGTCCTGTCCCAGTCTCCTAACTGAAAATGGAGCTGTAGTCATCCTGCATAGGTGGTCTCGGCACTAGAAGTTATTTTTTCTGGTGTCTTGGATCAGAAACAGTGGAGCAGGGCTCTTCAACCAGTCTGCAAAACTTCAAAACCCTTGAATTGTCCCTGCCTCCTAGTGCCAAAACTTGCTTCTCTGTGTGTTTGCACCTAAATAGGTACAAACTCCCCATTAGCTCATGATTAAACCAGTGTTCTCCCAGAAAACAGCCACAAAGTGCTAATTTCTGAGCATGCAACACTGGATGATTTTCAGTAAGTGTTCCAGACACATGATGATGTTGCGCAAGGTGTGGGAAAAAGCAGCACAACCATAAGGAGACACAGAGCTGGAGATTACAAACCAATTCAGCGTTCCTGGAAGACAGTAGGCTTCTTGGGGCCAACCACAATATTTTTTCCAACTTTCCTTGGTAGGCTTCTTTCCCCTTCAAAACATCAACATGCAATTTGGAACTCCTAGGAAAAAGATTGGATTTGAGGTTTTAAGACATAAACATGTCTTGCCATTATTTCTATTCTAGAATACTGACATATACATAGCCTTCATACTTCACACTTTTCCAGTTCCCTGGTAAAATTTAAAAAATTAAAAAAAAAAATTTTAAAATAATTCATAAAATCTAAGCAATTATAAGAAAAAAAATGTATTAAAACTAACAGAAGCTAGAATGCTCTATGTACAAGTAATCAAGTTTCAGAAGCTTGCATTTATAAAACACAGGAGTAATAAATTTTTTATATATACCATTAAACCCTCTCTTGCTTACTGTCTTTTTGCTTTTTAATTAAATATGGGGAGTCAGAATGTGTCCCTATTTAATCTAAATTCTGCTGGAACATAGCTGAAAGTATCTTTTCCCATGGGTTTACTCTCAGGCTGAGAAAAAGAAAGTTTTAAATGCTCTCTGCTTTAAAACAGCTGAGAGAAGGGCCAGTGTCTGGAATGCCTTCGACATCTGCCTGGGCTTATTTTCATTGTGCTTGGAACTCCAATCGAGATCGTCTTGACATTTCCACAAACTCTGTCAGCTCTGGCAACCTGTATTCTCAGGCAGAAATTGGAGTCTATGAAGCACCTCCCTATTTAACCACCTCAACTTCCCCTCCTGACTCCACCATTACCTTTTGAGGCATCAGTTTCTGCAGGAATATTCAGGAACAATTGTTTGCACATTACTGTCTGCACACCATGCAATACCATGTATACAGCAATAGCCATCAGCTTCCTAATGTGAATATATCAATAAGCAAATGTCACTTTCTATATTGTAAAGTTTGTCCACATTTTTTTCTGAAATATGAAACACAGTGATGCAGCAGTAGACACCTGTTATTGCTCAGTTGCATTTTCTGCTCAGTTAAAAGTTCACAGATGCCCAAAACTGTATCTTTTCAAAGCAGTTAAACATCATGAGTGTCTTCTGTGTTGTTATGCAAATTCAGATTTTCCTGTTGATAATCTCACCTACACTAGCTTTCTCATTTGACAATGCCTTTCTCATCACTTCCCAGCACCCTTTGCAACCATCAAGTTTATTTATGAACACACCAAGAATCGGGATGATCTCTCCATGCACATTTTAAAATCAGACTGCTAAAGTCATAATAATAATCTCTTACTTTTTCAGCAGTGAATGGCTTTTACAAGCACTGCTATTATTTCTAAATGGTGGAACTTCCACAATATGCACTCTCCATTACTGCTTGTGATGATCATGTTTCTGGTTTCACCTTGACATAAACTTGCATACAGCAATACCTTGGATCAGAGTCAAATATTGTTTAGAATAGTGTGTGGGATTTTTTTTTTCCCCTGTTGGCATTCAACTTTTTATTGGGGGAGGTCTGTGAGAGACTGAATCTGTCGTCCTGAGAAAACAAATCCCTGTTTTCCTAAGTTCCAAGTGAATTCATTATGGCCATATGACTCACATGGCTTTAGAGGCTTTACTGGTTTATTTATTAGAGTGCCAAGAAGCAATTTGTTTACTTATGTCTGTAGTCATGTATTTCTGACTTGTAAATAACACTTGGTTCTTTTAAAATACCTGCATCTTTAAAGGACTATTCAATAACAGAACCTTATTACATTACACTACTTCCTTGTCAGACATAAATCCATTAACACAAGCCAATTCGGATGACACAAATCACAGCCTTGTCTAATCTTTTTACAATGTACATTAAATATTATAGGAATCTACAGGTACTACCAAAATACAAGCAGTGAATTTTAACAATCTTTAAACACGCTGAAGGAGATTCTAGTATTGACTCAGTACAGAGTTTAGAGTAGAAAACAGACATGCAACTTGTAAAGTTAAGATTAAAATTTTTGATGGTTACACATTTGTTTTGGTAATCTGCACATAGCATCAGGCATTTTAATTATTTATTTTTTTGCTTCTCAGAAACAGTATGTCAGATCAGCAGTTAAGACGACATAAATACTGCTTCACTTGGCAACAGAGCATGGACAAGCCCAGTCAGACAGCTATCACACAGAACATTTTCATTCTCATGAATGACCGTGTCATTATTTTACAGGGTTGAAGTGTTTCAGCAATTGAGATCTATTCTGGCTTCTTCATAGTATTCTAATACATGAGGAACTCATTTCTGCATTGTTTAAACTCTGACTTTAATCTGCCATTATAGTAGCTCTCTTGCATTACAAAAAAATCAGCAAACTATATATGTGAATGATACTACTATTGTAACATAGCCTAAAAATTAATGATGAGCATGAAAAAAACAGTTTTTTACAATCTATCATGGCCGTTCAAATAGGTTTTGTTGTTGGGCTCTCCTCCCCTCCACCAAGAACCATATCTTCAGAATCTTATCCCAAAGCAGCACAAACTCATTTAGTTATTTTCAATTAAACACATTCAAAATATTCAAATTTTTGTGCAGAAGCTTCAAAAAGCATCTTCTTTTTACTTAATAAAAATGCTTACAGAAAACATCCATACAAGAAATAAAACTTGTTTTGGAAAAGCTCTTAACATAAGGATATTAATTAATATAAACAGTTCCTTACCAGGCATTTAGAAAATATGGATGAGTACTTGTGTAATGGTCTAGTATAGAAGAGTCCTTTTGGCATCCTTCATTAGGCAAACAACTTAGCTAGGTCTTTAAGATGTCCAAAGACTCAAATACACTGATCTTGGTTCCTGTCATTAATATGAGCTTTAAAATAGGTTCAGTCTCTTCCAAAATTCACTGTAGAAGACTAAACTTGCAGGATTTATTATGCCTAACTATACATAAATCAGACTCTTTAAGAAATTTCTTCATCACAAAAGGTAAATTGAGTATTTTCACATTCATACCTTTACCCCATCACAGATGAATATTATGAATCCTTTAGCTGAAGCTTACAGAACACCCACTATCACTTGATTTTTGGTTGCATTTTAAAACATGGACAGGTATTCAGGGTTTGTTTTGGATTTTCTGAAGCATGATTTCTGCACCCTCCAATTTTAAAAGCAGCAAGAAAAGCCCAAAGTGTCAAAATTTGAGAGCTTGCCTGCAATTATTAACACATTTCTTGTCTGAAGAGGGTGTCCAAAGGATGACAATCTCTACTGAGAGGAATACTGAAAATAGGACCTCTGGATATATGACTAGAGATTCCTCAGGCAGTGAAACTGCTTTACAGAAGAGACTCTTTAGTGAAGCAGAATTGCTCGGTGAGAATGAGACTGTGCTCAGGACCACAAATTGAAAAATCATCATCATAACGAGGTCTCAGAGCCAGCCCCATTCCTTGGCAAGTGTAACCACCCCTGGGATTACACAGCCAATCTTACTTCTGCAAGTGTGAGAATTTTCTTTTTCCTTTCTTCCTTTCCACAAGTGAAGCCAAAATGAAATGCAGTTCCTCTTACCACATGAAGGATTTGATCTTTGCCAATTTGAATGATTTGATGAATTATACATTTAGTGCAAATCACACATAAGGACAAATGACAGCCACTTACAAACCAATCTGAAGTAAAGACAATGGATTAAGCCAAGAACATCCTGCAATGATGTTTAGTAATTTATCAAAGGTTAAAAAGAGAAAATACCCAAACTCGCCACATATCAGCTCATTTGACTTCAGAAGTATTCTAACCTAAGCACCTCAGTTAAGAAAAGACATCCAAAAAAATCAAGAAAAAAAGTGGACAAAATCTGGTAGCACCCAGTTGCACTGGTATTTTAATTTCTTCTTGATAGATGGCAAATTTACAAGTACAAAAAAAAGAGTCTTTTCACAACTCATTTAGCACCATATCCATAACCCAGCAGATGATGTTACTCTCCTTTTAACAGGCTTCTGTCAAGCGAAATGCCACAATCAGCAGATTTGTGCCACAATTAGCAGAATCACTTCACATTCTCAGTTCAAACCAGCTATCAAGCATTTTATTTTTAATTTTAGAGTTGTTTTTGAAAGTAGGAATTTGCAACAAGGCAGCTTCCATAGACAAAATTCTGTTCTGAGCAAGAGGAGGACTCCCATTGACTCTAAAAAGAACAAGAGCCATCACCTAGACCCCTTGTACTGCTGTCAAATGTGTATTTTCTTAAGTCTGAAGATTAAGCAGGTGATGTTATTGCACTATTTGAAAAGGTTAGCGGTTAGATAGGTTTGGGGTATTACCCTGAAGTAAAATTTTGCAAAGGAAATGGTTTAAGATTAATTTTTTCTCTCAAAAGCATCAACATCATATGCAGCAACCTGTCCCATTAACACACCTGGTTTACAGAGGTTCTAGACTTCAATTACATTCTTTACTCCTTAAATAACCACCAGGGTCATTTAGTAATTAAGTATATTGAGCAACAAAGTATATATAAGAAAAAGCAATAAAAAGAGTCAATTAAATCCATTAAGCTCTGTGAAGATACTCCCTAATTATTAGTATTAGGTATCTTCCCATTTAATAAGATTTTTCTCTGCTGATTACAGATTAGACCAAACTCAATAATGAAGGTCAAACATTGTACACTGGCTGAGATCAGATTTTTTTCTAGCATGTAAAGTGACTTTCATATTTCAGCACTAAACCATTCGTTGTGGCAGGTCCTCTTCAAGATTTTACCACCTCCCCACCCTCCCTTCCACTGGGCATTTTACTGAATGAACATCGTGTTCCATGACACAATTTATTGAAAAACATTTATTTTAGGCAAAATTAAACAGACAATTTGAGATTACATAGAAATACAGTTTCCAATTGGATCACATAACCTTTTCATTAAAAATGCATTGTTGTGGTGATTTAAATATTTTTGTATGGATTGCCCAGGTATGTAATATTTAACCATGCCATTTGCAGTCAGCTATCATAAAAATCAGTAACAAAAAAGGTTTCTTAAAATGTGCAAATATTATCTTAGTGTTACGATCGATAA
>VYZX01021494.1:0-13336 GCA_013401335.1 Brachypteracias leptosomus | reverse complement strand
AATATATTGAACAGTATCGGTCCCAGTACCGACCCTTGGGGGACTCCACTAGATACAGGTCTCCAACTAGACTCTGCCCCATTGACAACTACTCTCTGGCTTCTATCCTGCAGCCAGTTCACAATCCACCTCACTACCTGATCATATTAGAAAAAAGTTCTTTAATATGAGGGTGCTAGATCAGTGGAATGGGCTGCCCAGAGAGGTGGTTGGAGGCCCCATCCCTGGAGTCATTCAAGGTCAGGCTTGATGGGGCTCTGAGCAGCCTGATCTAGGTAGAGATGTCCCTACTTGTGTAGGGAAGTTGGACAAGATGACCTCTAGAGATCCTTCCAGCCTAAAACATTCTATGATTCTAGGAAAACTAAAAAGAGCTAAAAATTGCAGGCCTCTAAAAAATAAAATAACCCAGACTTACAGAATTGTATATATAAAATATAAATCTTAAGAATTTATACATACATACACAAATATACATAAACAAGCACGCTTTGTAAATGCTTTAAATACCATTATTAAATTATGATATACCAACCATCGCTGACGCTAGGCACCCAGGAAAGCACAAGAAGATAAAAGAAGATATTAGAAAAGACATGTTCCAATCTATGTTTTGCAACAGTCACCTAGTAAAATAACTGCACATAGATTTTGCTTTGGCCAAAGTTAGAATATTTTTTCCACAACTTGTCAGTTTTTAGATTATATGCTAGACTCTCTGGTTGTGAGACTAGTTTATAAAGCATACAAAAAGTTGGAAAAACCAAAATCTGTATGTGTAGTGGTAAAATACCTGATCAATGCAATATTCTTTGCAACAGGACATAATAAAGTCCTAAAGTTTGGGATTTTTTTTATTAGTTGGTTGTCCATTTTGGGGGCCAAGTGATAGGAGATCTTCATTTTATGACTTCAAGTATCTTTGATAAATATTTCTACTGTTCCGTTCACTGATCATAGAATCACAGAACCACAGAATGTTAGGGATTGGAAGGGACCTTGAAAGATCATCTAGTCCAATCCCCCTGCCGGAGCAGGATCACCTAGACTAAGCTGGTTTATGTTTTATGAGGTGATAGCACTTTGCAGACTTATATGCTAACAATTCAAAATTTTGTCAAAACATTACCTGTAATAAGAATTCTTAGCGTTGTGACATTTAGATACGTTCATAGGATTCTTCTTAGTAGCCACAGATGCTACACCAAAATTTTTCCTAAAATGGGCTATAGACCATGGAAATATTGATCTGTATCAACATGAAGTGCTAAAATATTTGCATTTTGTGCTAAAGGGCTTGATGATAACATTACAGCATCCATAAAATATTTTTACAGGAATTGCAAAAAAGCCTATTTTGGCTTTTAGATGCTATCTGAAATTATATGTGCCAGAGCACAGGCGAGCAAGTTTTTTTACTTCATGGAGTTTGCCAATGGCAATTTCACAATGCACAGGAATTTAAAAAGAAATTACTCCGGAAAATTAAAGTGCAGTAAAGTCTTATTTCAGCCATTTTGAAATGTTTCTTCTGCTCTCCAAACAGAAGAGCCTAAAGGAGCCCAAGAACTAGCTCTCTTGGACTTTGTGGGCTCTTGAGATACAAGAGGGCTGGAAGCCCTGGGAACACTTTCAGCTAAGGGGCCAGGATCCTAGAAATTCAAGCCCTCAGTATTTTCAGCCTTCTGATTTGCTGTCAGGCTGCTGAGAAAAATTCAGATAAGCAAGAAACTAGCAATTTGGAAAATCTGACTGAGGAGAGTGATTTATTCCAAAACTTGAAGGCTTTCTCCCAGAATTGCTTCAAAATTGGGTCAGTGACTGAACATCTGAACAACTGCTGAGTGTTTCAGAATCAACAAACATTTTCTAATAAAAACACACCAGTTCAAAATTCCTCAATCAATTCTCAATAGTTTAATTGTCCCAGAGTGCCACAGTCAAATGTAGCTGTTTTTAAAGCCAGCAGCAAATTGTCATTGCCTCTTAAGCATATATTATGTAAAACCAGACTGGTGTCACTGAGGGAAAGATGAGGGTATACTGGGAATGGTGGCAATTGCTGGAACTGAAGTGTAAAAAGATCAGTGTACCTGTATGCCCAGTCCCAAGGCAGGAGTAGCAGTACCCATTTTGATTACACTGCTGAGAAACCCTAAGCTAGTGTGTAAATATCATGTAGGGATCTTCAGGCAAATTCAAACTCTACCTCAAACACAATGAAATATATTTACAAAAGGAATAGTCAGAAATAGGATTTTTTTCCTATGTATTTGTATGTGTAGTCTGTGTATGCATTTTCATAATACTGTAAACATGTATTTCAAGAATAGTCACACAGCCACAGAAAACTGCATAATTGATAACTCAAGTAGTTACCTGCATCTCATCTAGTTTGGACTGAATGTCTGGAGGGAAATCTCCTGCTCCGCAGCTAAAAGGGTCAAAAGGTTCTGCTCCAAAAAGGTCTCTCTCTGGAACAACAGAAAAGTGAGTCAGGGAGAGAAAAGGTGTGGGTTATGACAACAGCACTTTGAAAAACTCAGCTAACATCTCCTTACAAGCTGATACAAGCAATAGAATGATTGCAAAGTTTGCTCTCTCGATACCATAATTTTTTCTTAATAGTAGTATGCTTTCCAGTGGTCAAGAAAGGTTTTGTTGTTGTTTGGGGTTTTTTTGTCTGGACAAGGAAGAAAAAACTCCTATATATATCTGTATGGGTATTTTTCCTTATTAGAACAGTGTAGTGCTAGTTTTTCACATCTGACAGTTCAAATATTTGGGGTTGGGTTTTTCTGGGTGGGTTTGATTGCTTTTTTTTTTCCTTCTCAGCAATGGGAATATTTTTCCTCTACATGTAATGGTGTTATCTATACAGATTTTTTCTACCCCACACTGGGTTGAACTAAAGCAGTAAGAAAATAACCCAACTACACGGATTGCAAAATTTACAGAACCAAGTTAATCCAGTCTTGTCATTGGTGGAGGGAACATTAAAACCATATCTCCTAACTTCCATGGCTGTCCGGAACAAAACCTGGTAAGGATATTACCTACCTTAAAATAAAGTTAGCTTAAGAGCATGAGACTAAAAAGGGCCATCAGTAACTTTGAAATGAGTACCTAGTTTTGTGGTTAAGCACATAATTTTACCCTTAAGATCCAAACTATGGAAGCTGATAACTGACTACTTGATGCAAAATCCATGTTGCTGTATTACCAGTCATGTTATCAATGCTGAAGCACGTGTATATAGGTAAACAGATGTCTTTATTCTGGCATCCCTGGAGTCAGAGATTTAGTTCTGGACTTGTCCAGGCTCTTCAACATTCATTGTGCATGTCAGTCTCCATGGGTTTGGACCTGATGAATTAGGTGTTATCAGGCTGCACAACAGGCATTTTAAATAATTAGCAGCTACCAGCATTCATTCACATAATAAAGTACAGAAACAAGCAGGAACTCGATTAATTACATGTTTCAAAAACTGTGGCTAAACAGCTACAAACTGTCACAGGGGACCAGGAGATGGCCCAGACTGGAAAGCCTTGTTCCAAAATTCTACTTGAGCCAAAAAAAAAGATAAATCTAGTCTTTCCTGGCAGAGGCAGACCACCTGCATGCAAAAGAGATTTTCACTAGGATAATCTACTGTAAAAATTAGGTTCTAACTTGTCCCTTGCCTCTTTCACAGCCAAAATGGGTCTGCTCCAGTATAACCAATGTCCTCACATGCTCCGATGCTCCCACCAAGTAACCTTCAGCAGCTTTGACTTTCTAACTTCTACTGGGCTAAAAGTGATTATGCATTATGATTCTCCTAAGCCTATCTGTTCATTATGTAAGTTCGTTTTCTTCCTTTTGTCTTTATTTTTTTTTCCCCTCTTCCGTAGATTGTTTTTACCTTTAAAAGGAGCTGCCACCTTTCTGTGTGGTCAGGCAGCTAAAAGCAGCAAGTTTCAACACCAAGCCTTAGCAAACGTTCAAGGAAAGTATTTAGGAAAACCCAGTAAAGAACACAACTGTTGCATTTCTTTTCTGAAATATGATTTATCACAATTTTTGAAAATATTTTGTGCACAGTATGGCCCATTCATGCCTTATTATTGGGCTTTTATTAATGACAGCACTTCTGAGCTCTTTAGGAGGAGAATGGCAGAAGCTTTATCTCCTTTAATGTCACCTGCCTTCAGGTGAAGGATTACTTAATTTATATTGTTATTCATGGCAGACTTTAAAATCAATCAGAGTGTAACTTACTGTACGTAACAAACCCTGTACAGAATCCAATTCAAAGTAGAAGATGCCTTTTTAGCAAAGATGGGATAATTCAGTAATTTTCTACTTCAGGGTAGAGTATTTGCAGGAATATTAACTATAAGAATATCATGCCTGACATGCTCTCCAAAATAATTGTAGCATAGGCAGGCATTTCTTTCTCCAATACTCAGCAACCAGTAAACCTTTGAAAACAATCCTTTCAAACAGCACATATAGTTTCCTTTCCCATTCATAGAATCATTTTGGTTGGAAGATACCTTTAAGATCAAGTCCAACCATTAAGTGCCAGGTCACCACTAAACTAAATCCCTCAGCACCACATCTACACAGCTTTTAAATACCTCCAAGGATGGGGACTCCACCACTCTCCTGGGCAGCCTCTTTGAGTGCTTTATAGCCCTTGCTGTGAAGAAATCTTTCCTAATATCCAACCTGAACTTCCCCTGGTGCTACTTGAGGCTGTTTCCTCTTGTCCCGTCCTTTCTGGATGAAAATAAATTCACAGCTTGGGAAATCAATCAACAAATTCAAAACTATGAAAAGCTCAAACCACCAAAAGACATAAAGAGGTAATAAATTCTCATTTCTGTGACCTATCTGACATTCAGGACAAGATACACCTAATACTGGAGAGGAGCAACCTGCACTCTGTAATAAACTCAAAACTAGCAATTACTAAACAAAACTACAAATATTTGTCTTCTCTGCTGTATTTTGCATTCCCATCTTCTTTACCTTAGCTATCATCCAGGCACAGAGTTATGCTGATATTTGCTTTCCCCAGATGTCCTGGAGCAGCTATGATGACAAATAAAATTAATTACACTGAAGACAAGCACCCAGTATTTGGAATAGGCTGAGGCAGTAAAGTCCAGGAAGCCTTCCCCTTCGCTGCAGGCTACTCCATATTTTTTTCATTTGGAATTATTACAGCATAAAAAACAGTTCCACCATTATTCTGATGATATGCTCTTAAATATCTCTGGAAAGACAGCACCTTGGAGCAGATTTCTGCATCTGCCAGTTGTGACCTTGGATTGTTCAAGCTGCATTTGACTGAGTAAATGCTGAACAACTCAACAGAGAATTTTCCTCTCCAGTTCTTTTCTGAGATATGACAATAATGCTGTGCCAACAAGAAACAAATTAATTCCAAAGAATAAATTAATTCTGTCCTTTAAAATAACTTATAGGAACATTTACAATCTCTTACTCCACAAGGAAGCAGTAGCATGGTCTTTAAGATTGCAGTTTTGGTTGCACTAACTATGCACTGGTCAACTGCTCAATTAAGTAATTACTATACTGGGCTGCATTGTTTATTGTTTAGCCTGCAAGCTGGTTATTGAAAACTTAAGTGTTAAAAGAAATACTTCTCAGCAATGTTTTGAGTAGAAATACAATTCTGGAAAGGGCTTTTCTTTTCAAAAGAGTGATTTTTCTTTTTAATTATTACCTAAAGACACACCATGTATTTGTCCAATCTGCAATTTCTTGTCCAAACATCACATAATTTCCTCCTTTAAAATACGTAAAAACAATCTATTTGCTATCTCCAATATTCCCAATAGTAAGTAGATATTTACTGAGAAGCTGTTTTGGTGTATTGCTGAATAAGAACTCAACGTTTCAAGAATCTTCTCTCTTTTTAAAAGCTCACATGCTTTGGAGAGAACAGTCTCTCTGAGGAAAGGTCATTGTTGCACTCTTCTAGTATTAAAACATTGGGTTTCTTGAACTACAGACTGTGAGCTCCTCAAGGCAAAAAATATCATTTATATCCCCCCAATTTTTGCTGGGGAAAATACCCAAAGGAGAGTTGGTAAGCAAAATTCTAACTCTAAGCATTTCTCCTTACGAAAAGCTAAACCGTCATTCTGATGCCTATTATCACCTATGAAGCTCTTGGTCTTGGAGGAATCCAAAGTGCTTGGTATGGTTACTGGTTTTCTGCAATTTTCAACATATAAAGTACCATGACGTAGACTGAAAATCGTAAAGACTATAAAGTACTTCTGTAATGTCTCTGAAGCTTGGGACACTGAGGAGCACAGAGAATTTACAGACACTGACTTTCACATTTCTTAATTTAATACTAATGAATGAACTGCAGAAGAAACAACTGTTATAAACAGTACATATCACTGATTAAGCAACTTATTTATATTTACTGTATTACAAAACCTATTGATTAAACAACTACAAAACCTACACAGTTGGAATTCTCAAGATCACTCAGCATTTAACACTGACTCCTGCAAGATTTCTAGCCACAATTTCATTGGAGCTGAGGTAGGAAAATAACTAAAAAACCCCTCTGTAATTCAGGGTATTATTTTTTAAACTGGATGCACATTGAGATCGATTTTATGGCATTGCCTACAGTTTTAGAGGAGCAAACTTGAAAACACAAAAGGAGTTCTTGGAGGGAGTGTCTATTTTCATTTTACAAAGCCATAAAAATTCTCTTAATAGAACAACCCTAATATTAGAATATTCTGATATTCTAAATTAAAGAATAACTTATATTAAATATTCTTAATATAATAGTTTTAAATTCTGTTAACTTACTTTGAGGAACCCATAGAAATACATCTGAATTAATTTAAAATCCTCTCTTAAAGAATAGATTTTTTAATTGAATCAATACCCTCGGCATTTACTTTCTCTTAGAATGTGACAATCATTCTGACAAATGGAACCAAGAGGTATGCAGAATATGGTACTGGGGAAGATGTTCACTGGTTTAAGTTTTACAATGCACTTTTATAATTGTGCATAGCTCTCATTCATGCCTCAAAATTCTACATTCTAGCAGCATTCCCCAAAGCAGGCAGAAACTCTTCAGATGTGGTTTTATATGACAGCAGGCAGTAACATTAACATTCCTTATTGAGACTAAGACAGGCATCAGAAACAGAAAATACTACCCACAGACTGATATTTCTACAACTTCTATCATTGCTCCGCTCACTTCTCACACGTGGGATATCCAAAGCTTTTAAAATTACTTTGTGGACTCCTAAAAGATTTCCAGTGAAGCCAAGAACCTTATTCTAGCTGCTTTCAAACCTCTGGAAAATAAAATTGCTATTATTCATCTTTTGAAGATCTTTTAGGAGTGGTTCACATATCTGGAGAGTTTCATCAACTATAAATGAAAAATAAAGCTGTAGATGGTATGAAAAGTAGTATTAAAAACAGCATTCCAAGGCAGTCTACATCTTGAAGGATTTATTCGGCTCTCCCTTCTGCATCATCATAACCATACTTACTCCACCTGCTGTCTTCCCCAGAAATGTAGGCTTTAGATGCTACAACTGTGACTTGACAAGGAAAGAACTAACATAAAGTAAAGTATTTCTTGAAGTATAAAAATAGATACTGGAAAAGACAGACCAAGTTAAAATCACCAACCAAACTCCTTCAAACCCTTTATATAATAGTTTCAACAAGTGTTTATAATGCAACTTGGCAGCAACATCAATGGCTTTGGGAAGATGGTCTAAAAATGAAATGGCATTATTGAACGTGATTTACAAAAACTCTATCTGGCTTTTCATGCAAGATGTACGTAAACCTTTCAAAATGCTTTACCAAAAAATATAATGTAAGCAAAAAATTAGGTCAGTTGTTACAAAACTTACTGATCTCTGTAGATCTACTGGGTACTGGAGGAGGCTGAGTACCATTGCGAGTAGGTGTTGATGACTGAGGGGATATGGGAGAAAAGGGAACCATATCAAAGATGTCAGTGGAGGGTGATTTAGGTGTCACACTGCCTGCCTACAATAAGGACAATAAATATTAGGGCAATATTTCACATGAAAAAAGATCACAATACTGAATTCTTCAGCATGCAGATAAAAGCCACATTTTAAAAAAAAAAAGCTAAAAATAACCATCAGCATGCAAAAAACCAGCTCCTTACACCAAGCAAATGGCATTTGCAGTTCAGAGTCTGAGACATGCTAAAACTCTCCTGTACATAAGCAGCAATGTAATTTTTTCCATTTTCAGTTCATCTGCTACAGGCAGAAATGTATCACAGTTAAATCTGAGAAAGCTGGTGACAAGCAGTTCTTTATTGCAGACATATGAATACAGATAATGTTCACAAGACCCATTTAAGGTAATACTGCAACAACAACATGCTATGCTCTGGAGAGCACAAAAGTGCCTAAAATGAAAAAATACAATCCCAATATTGCTGGTTTACTAATTCTTCCTTATAGGATCACTTCTTTGACAACTTAAAAAACCCAGTGTGATCAAATCTTCAAGTGTATTTTTTTATAAGTAACAAACTAGACATGAAATACACTGAATATTAATATTCAAAATAAAACTCTCATCCTTGAGTGAAACAGAAGAGGTTTCATTAGTAAGGCCCTGGAATTTGGAAGGGTTCAAAAAATACTGGATAAGCAAAGAAATCCCAAACCCAACAATTACTATGGTATTTACTTTTGAATTATTAATTTCTCCTGCCATCAGTTCACTACTTCAGGACACAAATGAGGCACAGTCAAGTTAGAATAAACTGAATAATAAAGACAGATGATAAAATAGATTAAAACAGAGATCAATAAGCCAAAGAAAATACATATGCAAACCCAGTTTGCACGTTAATGCTATTACTTAGGTAATACAAAAAGCCCTATATTTTGTGTATTAAAGGGACTAGACAGCCAGGGACTGGAAGAGCCTGCTACTTTTAATTAAGATTCAATTTGACCAAAATATTCACATGAAAATTTTTAAGCACAAGTTGAATTAGTCAAGTGGATCCTTTTATTCAGAATACATGAATATGACAACCTGGCAAGCAGGTAGTCTTTATCACTGCTGGCCCATGAGAGTTTCATGGACCCAAACCTGATTTTGGAAGGTACTTTTAAGTTTGGATTAATAGGGATTTAGAATTTTCTCAGAAAACCTTGGGTATTTCTATCTAGGTATACTGAAGTATACACCAAGCAAAAAAATAAAAAAGAATAATAGAAAAAAATAACAACACGTTGTTTGGGGGTTTTTTCTGTTCTATTTAAAAATAAATAAAAATTCTCCCTGTCATGTTATTCCCTGGCAAGACCACAGCTACATTAACTTCATAAAATAACTAATTTTTAGGATTTTTACACATACAGAACTCTTACTGACTTAGCCATGAGTTAGCATTGCAATTTCAAAGTTCACCTGTTGTGAAAAGATTTCAGTGTATAGAGTTTAAACACAAGAAGCTCTTATTACTATGTTAATTAACCTCCTGGCACCTTTGTGCACAGAGAACTGGCATAATTAAGGTCAGGGAGACCACTGGATGTCATCTGCTCCCACTCAAAGTGGAGCAACATATGAGTTCGACCTAAATTAAATATATAATAATCTCCTATCCCTTTCTTTATACAAAACTCTTCAAGATTGTAGGGAGGTTTTTGTCTGCATTAGGAAGGTGCAACCAGGCTTAATGCAAAAGAACACGCTATATATTAAACTACATTTCCCATCAACATTGATGGATAATCCTAGAATTTGTTGCACATAGTAACTGCTAATGCAGATTCTCCTTATTTGCTGTTTATGGCTACCTAGAAGCTAAATAAACAGTATTTATATTTAGTCTTAAATGAGTCTTTTAGGCAAAAAAAGCAAAGCCACACTTTACACTGTTTCCTATCTCTGTGCCATTTTGTTTAAGATATTGACCATTTTGATACTACTCATACAGCTAGTTTAAGTAAAACTATAACCTAGTTACTTTAGAAATGTATATTTTGAATACATATGAGCACAAGAAGCACTTTTATTTAGTGAACGCATGCAGGAAGCCAGAATGTTTGCCAAATAAAACCAAATGTTACTTGCAAGTGGAAAAAAATTTGAGAGGATAAGCATATTGCTATGAAAAAGCAGGCAATATACCTATTTTGTATTTAAGGATAATTTTCAACCTCCATTTTGCACAGAGTTTTTATAAGGTATGTAATGGCTGATTGCTTTTCTATTAATTCATGGGGGGGGGGAAGCCCTTGAAGTTGGATCCTTAGAATTGTTTGTTTTGAATAATTATTTGTAATATAAAGAATTTTAACCAAAGATTGATAGATAACAGGAGAGGTAATTAATGGACTAATTTAAACATGTTGAAAAAAAAAAGAATTTGTTCTGGAGGTGGGAGAGAAAAAGCTACGTAGAAGTAAATCTTCACAAATTCTGTATTTTAAGGGTATCCCTAGAAAATCCAAGATATATCTGCTCTGTCCTTTAACCACTGTACAAAATGCACACTTTTAATAGAAGTTAATGCATAATAGAGAACAAAGGAAAGTTGAAAGAACTGAAAAAGCTTTTGCACAGGAGGATTACACGAGGTCTTGGGCAGCTGTATTCACTGGTTGGCTTTGGAAGACCACTTTTTGAAGGTGGTGGTATTAACAATCCAGATGGTAGTCTAGAGTCAGGGGAACTCCTAGGAGTAAGCGTAATGGAAGAGATATCTAAACAAGGAGGTGAATCCTCATTGTTACACCAGAAAAAAGTAGAGGGTCTTTGAAACATATGTTCATCATTATCACACTTTATGTGCAGCAGCTGAAAAGGAATCACAGAAAGAGAAAACATTCTGAGGAACAGAACGTGCCAGGGAAAGAAGAAAAAAAAACCCAACAAAACAACACATTTCATACTTCGAAAAAGATTGTCAGCAACTTGCTATTCAGTGCTATAGTTACAAAATATAGAAGTTGAAAATATTTTAAAACAAAAATCCATAAATATATCACAGTAAGAGGTAACCCAGTACTAACTGGAATGAAGATGACTTGGTCCTCGATAATGACACTAAATAAAATAAAGACAGGCATTTTTCCAAAAGTGGATGTGTCTGATGCACTGACAAACATCCAAATCCACCAACATATCAGCATTATCTCTTATCTGCACATGTAAGTTAACAGGTAAGCACATATCTGGGGAGAAGAGTTACTCTGGTGGTTATAGCACAGGTCAGAATTTTCATTCTCCCAGCCAGGAAACACCAACCATTTATATCCCACCCATATAGAAAGAGCATTTACTTACTTAACTAAAATCTTCTTACAGGAGAACCTCACTGTACACAAATTTTCATGTTTACATTAATATTAGACTCTGCTTCATTTCCCTATCTACAGAATTTGAGAACCTAAGCATTCACAGACTATAATATCCTTCTGACATCTCCACGTGGATGAGTAACTAATTGAACTTGACATTTTCAGTAGGTATCTCAAAAGCTGAGAAATGTTGCAAAGCAAAGGAATCCTCATATCCCTACAAAAGCAGCACAAGTTGCAGGATGGAATAAAACTTTGCTGCTGGAGAAATAAAAATGTTGAGGAACGTAAGATTCTCTATATCTCTTAACAAATCCACAGAACGGCTTCAATCAGAGGGAAATGAATAATATCCACATCAGAATTCAGATGGTAAGAGCGTTCACCTAAGGTGACAAAGCAGTAACTGCAAAGCTCTGGTCTGAATTAGGCAGACAAGAACCTGAAGCCAGCTGCCTCGTAAGACTGCGCAATATTTAATTGTATATTCCACCAAGATTCACTGTGTATCAAGAGTGAAGTGAGTGAGGCTTTGTCCACTTTGATAAAAAAGAAACCCACAACTCTTATTTTCTTGCCCAAATCGGAAATATCTGCAATCCTAAAAGGTCTCAAAAGAAATGTATCTTGTCTAGGTTAGAAATTAGAAACAAAGAGCCTTTAGGACTCATCCTGAAAAGAAATGTCTTTAAATATTTGGGCCAAGTTGTAATTCCTACCTCAAAATCGGAGGCAAAAATCTTTGGACAGTTAAAACAAGGCTTTAGAGGACAGATTCATCTTTGAATCTTAACAGAAGGCATTGAACACTTGGTGCAGACAGTTCTTCTTGGCTAGAGCTAAGAGTTTACACTGAGAATGCAGAAATTGGATCTGTGCTGTAGGTACCTTGCCTAAAAGACCCTTTGACTTGCCCAGGCTGAAGCAGTGGGAGACATGTGCAGCAAAAATTTTGAAATCTACTTTTACTCTTTTCATACATTATCACACAATCAATATGACATGCTTGTTTCAATAGAAGTTTGCATAATTACAGTAGAGCAGGATTTAATACAGGATTTTAAACAGTTTTTTCAGAGTTATGTAGAAAACAAAATATTTCAAATCCTTTAAAACTGAGTCTTAATTCCTTCCCTTACTTTCTTTACAGATAAGCCAGGTTAAGGGTACAGGTATTCAAATTCAGTGACAGTGCCATACTTATAAGAACAGCAAATACAAACCACAAAACCCTTCATTCAAAATTTGCAATTCATAAAGCGGGGGGGAGAGTGGGGCAGGTTTTTTTGCAATTACAGAGACTTCATCTGTTGTCAAGCTCAAATTGTGAAACAGAGTGTTTGGAATGGTAATCAATAACAATGAAACAAAAAGAACCTACAAGACATAGAATTTTGATTATTATTTCAAGAGTATCACTAGACTACACATAGAAGACTAGCAATGCTACCGTGATTACTACCATGTAATACTTGCTGCTATACATACATAAGGAAAAATTAGATCTCATAATAGCAAACACTGGAAAATACTAAATACAGTCAAATTAAGGATTTCCCTGAAATGCAAAACCGTAAAGGATGAGTAGTTTCCATAAATAAAGCACATATATCACATGAGGAATCACACAGAAACCAGCAAAATGAATGCAGTATGCAAAGCAACAAACCCCAAAGGATAATGAACATATATCAAATTCAGGAAATGAAACATTTCAATACAAAACCAGAATATACCCTATTGGCATCATCTGAGCCCTCAAAATTGAGCAGTAATATTTCCTTCAAAGAATACAACCTGAAAATGGTGCCACTTCTAAAACTTAATAGTCTTATACCAAATCATAAAGGAAGAAAATACAGTAAAAATATTAAATTGCCATTTTATACAGCAATTGTATTTTGTCTGAGCTTTCCACTGTGTAACACTGAATATGACTGGAATGTAGGGATAGA
>VYZX01021492.1:5197-30225 GCA_013401335.1 Brachypteracias leptosomus | reverse complement strand
CAGGGTTTAAACCACCACAGAAGATTATCTTATTCTGACTTTTAAGCATGTTTGGACATATTGTATAGCATTATCATTTGCATGAGAGACAATACTTAGCAAGAATACAGAACAATAGGTATTGTTAACATTCACTATGGGTAAAACAGCTTTCCTACTATCTACTCATATTTCACACTTCCCACACTAAACACTGCTCATCTCACAAAATAGTCATTGCATTGAACTCTGCCTCTGGCAAATGTAGAACAAGGCCTGTCTGGCATAGTGATGTTTTGTACCAAACCAAATCCTTAATATTTTTCCTAATTCAAAGTTTCAGGGATATGGTGGCAAAATGGTATCTGTACTGTTTGAGGTAGCAATTTTGAGGTAGCAATTTTCTCAAGAGATGCTATTTCATCCTCGCTTATTCAGGAACTCTCTGTTGGTCTCCTCCATCACTGACGACTGAGCAGTTCTGGCTGTCTATGTGGGCTTCTTCTTCTTCAGCATGAGGTGATGGAACTACTCATCAAAGTTCCCCAACTTGAGTCCTGTTTCCTGTACAGGTAGCCCAAAACAATCTAGAAGGGGATGAGTGTAAAGGGAAAAAACATCTTCCCCCACCCCCACAGTCCAGACTATTTCCATAGTGCTTGAGATTCACTGAAAAGTGAGTGCTATGACTAATGCCGCAAAACACTAAACTTCCAGCCAAAATATATTTTCATTTCCAATAAAAACACCGAAGTTTTCCATTGTAAACACATAAATTTTTCAAGCAGTCCTATCTATTAAAAAACAATAAGGATTGGTTTTCTGGTTGTTACTGGATTTCTTAGTCCTAGTAAATGTAAGTGGCCTAAAAAAAACCCTTGCTAGTGCTATGGAAAAAAGATAAGATTGCCTAAGTGGACATGGTGAGAGACATTTCAATTCCATTAAATTACCTCAATTAATTTAATCACAATAAGAACAAGAAGAAAACAATGCAAAATTTGATGAAACTCCCCTTTTAGCCCTGGAAAGCCCGCTTCCTCCATTTCTTAAAAAGTACAAGATGCAGAATAAGTCTTTCTGCTGGCTGTACTCCATTCCAAGATGGAAATTATACTGCTGCAGTGCAGAATGGCAAAAGCATTCCACAAAAATTTCTCTTGAGCAATCAGAAAAAAGCCAGATGTATTCCTCTCATAACATGACAGCAGCTTGATTTTCACTTCAAAAAGTAATTCAGGACATTTTAAACAATGGTTATTAAACATGTTGAAGTCAGCAAGTCTCAATAGGTTGTGATTGAAAATCTAAGAGGAGCTAACCAGGAAGCTTTCTGGACCATCAACGCTATTTCAATGAATTTCAGACCACTAGGAAAGATTTCAGAGGACTGAGGGGGTGGAAGAACTAATACAGCATCAGCTTTTCAGTGGGTAGGTAGACTGATCTAAATGAATATAGGGTAGACAACTGAGAGAAAATATTGGAATAAACCATCATTTTTGATTAATCAAGGACATAGAAAACAGAAATAATTGAAATTAATGAAACTCATAAGAAATAAAGCTGGTCAAATAAAACTGACTCATTTTGATGAATCAGAATTAAAAATTGGTTGAGGACAAAGCCCAAATGGATATATTTACACTTCTGATTGGCATTTAACAGTGTGCCACATGTCACAGACTGAAGCCAGAATTATACAAAATTAAGCAGATGCTGTGAAATGCATTACAACTATGGCTTCTGAATTGTATACAGAGATCTAATAAACACATTTACTCTTTATTTTGAAAATGGTATAAGATTGGGTCTTGACTGTAACATTATTTAATATTACTTTAACAATTGGAATACAACATAAAATTACCTTTAAAATCTAAAGGTGAAAAAGTTCTGAGGTAGAGAAATAGAGTTAACTAATGAATGCAATTGGTTGCTTATTAAAAAGTTTGTTTTGCTTCCTAGCTGAAAATTGCATTCAAAGGAGTGTGGAAATATACTTAAAGAAGAGGGGCTCACTGACCACAGAAGCAGCAGATCCAAGGATGACTTAGACTTCCAACCTGGTGCCATGGCCAAGGCTGCTATAAAAATGAGGCAGAGTAGCACTAAGGAAGGTTGATATGGTACAACTCTCTTAGCAATCCTGCTTTACTATTAATGTTAGTGTTCCAGTTAAAAATGTATTTAAATACTTTTAAAGGATCCAAGGAAGGGTGCCTCAGAGGAATAAAGGACTCAAAATATTTGAGAGTTTTATCAGTTACTTCAGAAAGCAAGCTGAAGAATGACTTGTTCCATTTGTAAATGCCTACAGTGAAAACAGCAACGCCACAGTATGCTTCAGTTTAGCAGACAAAAGGCAAAAGATCTGTCAGCTGGACAGTGAAAGATGACAAACTCAGACTCAATGTAAGAGGTACATTTTTAGTAGTAAGTAATTACATTTTGAACAATTTGGGTGGCTTCTTTGGCACTAGGAGCTTTCAAATCAATGCAGGATGCTTTCTCTAAAAACATGCTTTAATTCAAACAAGAATTTGAGGAAGTCTTGGAAACTGCTCTACATAAGAGCAGACTGAACACATGGTGCTTCCTTCTGCCTTCTGAATCAGATGAAACTGGAACAGTTAAGTTTGTCTCATGGATGCACTTCAAAGGAGGTGTAGATCTAAGAATGGAAGTCTCATGCATTTTGGATGCTCTGGACCATGCAATATAGTTGGGGCTATATGACTGCATTACACAGCAGCCTGGAAAGAAGCATCACCTAGGCACAGCAAGAGTGTAAAATTGCACAGGGAGGGACCCCGTGTTTCTGTCCCAGGAGTTATGAGAACAAAAGCACTAAGAGCAAGCTATGTTCAGCCTAGTGGATGCCAGAAATTTCTGATTCCAGGAGATTCCTCAGCCCAAGCCTGCAGGGGGTATGCTCCTTTCAGACTGTTTGTGTGTCATGAGAAAGAAAAACAAGACAGATGCAGTGCACCTGAAAGAAGCAATTCACTTTTTTGGCCTCAATGAAATAAAGGTGAACAGGCCTGACATCCTGCAGATAGACTTCACCATGTAATGATAAAGCTAGCCAGAAGAGACACAGACTCCTGAAAATTTCCTGCTTGAATTGTACCCATACCTTTTATGAATACAAAATTTGCAAACATTGAGTTTCCAGACTCGGGCAATAAAATTACTTCAATTGATGGCACTCCTTTTTGAATGTAATGAGATTCAAGTTACTGCCTTCTCTAATGCTAAGAACTTAAAACAGAGTCTCTTGTACCTTAGGAGGGGATCTCACAACACAAGGCTGCCTAGTTCTCACTGTAAGAGTTATCTTTGAACAAAGAAAAGACTGTGTAAAGATGGCCACATTTTGCAAAATGCATTTCAGTGAAAAGCTGGTTTACAGATTTAGTTGAAGAATGTTCTTCAAGAGAGAGAATAAAATTTTTCACTAAAGTAATTCTTTCAGTAGCCCAGATCCTTACTTCACAATTTAGAAGTTCTGCATACCCTGCTGACAGGATTAAGATGCAGTGTAGGAGTTCATCCTGCACAGACGGTGAGCACAATGTACAGTCATCAGAAATAACAGTTCAGAGATGGAAAAATCTTTCCAGGTTGTTCATGACAGATCTATGGCAATGGTCACCCACGACAATATATTTTTAGTGTTCTGTACAGCCCACTTTTACTCATGTTCCTCTCACAGATCCTCTAATTCATACATACTGTTAAGGCTCACATGACTCTCAGAGAGATACATCATAGTATCACTTTTGGATCTGCACTTTCCCACATGGGCAACAGGCTGTTGTGGAGCTGTGTACAAAGCATGTTTTGGGACCAAGGACTTTGCAGTTTAACAGCATTAAAATGCGCCACAAACTTTTCAAGTATATACTTTATTTCATTCATATTTCACAGTCTGTTTCTGTAAAGTTTTAGCAAAAAGGTCATGTTCTCTAACAGTTCTTAGGCTACTGTATTCAGAGCTGGCAATGGACTTTGAAAGTACAGAAAATGTTTACATCCCAACTAGAGCAGTAGAATTTCAAAAATACATAGTAAAAGTAATCAAAAATACCAACATTTATTAAAACTTAATAGAAAAACAGCAGTCTGTCCAACCATCGAGCTACCCTGCCTACTAGTTGTCAGCAGCAACTAGAGCCCAGCAGGCCATCTGACTTTTTAGACTGGTACAGCTGTTTCCAGCTAACTTGTTAATACAAAGTCTTCCTGCTTCAAAGGTCAAAAAAAATCTGCTAAGTTCATTGCTTACAGGTTCCCAATCAGAGGCTGGTCTGATGTAGTCAACTAATTTTCTCAACACAGTTCCAAGCTAACCTATTTTATTAAACTGCAGCCAAGAAAGGAAGGCCCTTATTGTTTCAAGGTTTATCAGGTATTCCAGGAATAAAGGTAGCCAAGAGAAACTGAACAGAATGGTACTTGATGACATGTCCTATCACTAGGAGCCTTCAACATCTTTTTTTAATAGATGTTGTGTCAAGATTTGCAGTTATCTAGGGAGATGGTTCTAAGGTGCCTCAGATTTCCCTGTAATTGTTGTACAGTGGATTCTTCTAGTTTAGCAAATACTCTTTAAGTCTGGACTAATGCCCAGTAGGAGACTTCTAATCAGCTGCTGGACTTTATTCACAGATTTACTGAATACATATTTTTACAAATTATACCAGCTGAAAGGCCCATTGGCACACCCACTTTAGCCCACCCTCAGTGCTTTCAGGGGAAAAAAAAATACATGTGGTACTGTGTGGACTATGAGAGATTTCTATCTGTTAGAGTCTCCCTAAGTCAGAGGGTATTACCCTGCAAGGGCAATTTTTCCTTCCTCTTACTCTATTAGAGCAGTGGAAATAGGATGGAGAAGTCGTCACTGGTACGCTCACTTTTTGTTGTCTTAAACTGTAAGTATAGGACTTATTTTATTCTGACTTTCTTTCCATCTTGTTTTCTAGGACAATCACTTCCTAAAAATAGATATATTCTGAACTTCAAATTCTCCTCTCTCTTTGATGAGTAGAGTAAGAATTTTAGGAAAAGTATGAAAGATATCCTATGCATTTTCTCACACCTCACCTGTAGGCCTATTACAGATATCTGACTGATGGAATTGCTTCCTGCTGCTTCCTGTCCTTCCTGTAGGAAGCTCAGAAGAAACAAGCCTATCTTTTGGGATTCTTTCACAAATGGCCTACAGTACCATCACTTCTATCCTGCCAAATGTCATTCGGTGCAGATATCACAACTGATTCTGAAAGAGCTAGATCGGACACACCCTACATTACTACACTGCACTACCCTGCCTCCAGGTTTGCGGGCTGAGTTTCGATATTGCTGTGCTACACATATGAGACATCCCAGTATGCACAATTATAGCAGGTAATTTAAAAAAATACATGACAGAATACAGTCTATGAACATTTTTCTTTAATCAATATCCACATACTGCACTAGCTCTCAGCCAGTGGGCAGGATACCATGAAAGGCATGGCTGCTGGTTTGCTACGGCTCCTGCCACAAAATCTCTCTCCAGGCCTACAGCTAGTACAAATATGACTCACATTTCTCCTCTTCATGAAGCATGTACATAATTAGTTTTCATCAGTGTAAAAAGGGGGAACCCCTTACAAGAAAGAAGCCCCTTATAATTTCTCTAATGCACATATTTGAGGAAGACTACAAAAGCATTCTCTACAGTCTTCTGCAATCCCAGAGGCATAAGAAAATGAAAACTTCTAATCACAAATTAGCAAGACATCCACTCTACTTTCAAGTTTCTTTTTTTAAGAATCTGAAACAGACGATAGAAGTGATCAAAGCATCAAAATACCCAGTCACCTAGACTGCACAATTTTTTTAAAACATTGCCATGCAGAAAGGAACATACCATAAACAATCCAGATTCCTTAACATTCTTAGACTTAGCCATTCCTAGTTCTCTACACAGACTGCCTCTGAAAAAAACCCTTCAAATTGGAGAGAGTGACATAGTTAAGTGTCTAGATAAACTGAAAATAAATAAATGTCTGTAAAACAGCTTTTGTAACATGACTACTACAGATCCCTACTAGTAAGGCCTAATATCTTATGCACACAGTGGTGTTAGCTATATTTCAAGGCAAGCAGGCTAGGAATGATAGAAATTTACGTGAAGGAAAAACGTTTAAACATTTCGGGTTTTGTTGTTTGGTTGTAAGTTCAAAACCAAGTAGATAAAATATTTAGGGAGATTATCCAAGCTGACATCTCTCTTTATCTCTCTTTTTTCCCCTCTCCTTCATCCCGCCCCCCTCATCCCCCTCTCTGGGTACATTAGTTTGATTTCTCTAAATAAAAAAGAGAGGGAAGAAGGATAGAAGCAGGACTTGTTTCACCACAGGCCATTATGCTCCTTTTCCTCTCACCTCCCCTTTTTTTTTTTTTTCATACTTAGAAATCTGATTTCACAGAAAAAGAGGAGTTTAGGCTTGTAAACTAAAGAAACACATATCAAATGTGCAATTGTCTTTCAAAATTAATCCTGCTGAATTAGTATCTTGTATTTTTTTTTTAAAAGTCACTAGTCTTTAATAATAATATTTAATGTTAGCTACCAAGAAAATCCAAAGCCACTTGCCTTGTACACTTGTTGGCCATTAATAAATACAGCTTTCTAACCAACACTTTCAGTGCAAACCTTGTGATTCTCACTCACTCAACTATACAGCTCAAATTCAAAAGTATACTCCTCAAAACACATCATTTCACTTGGGTCCCAAGACACTCATCACTTTGACCAAAGCCTGCAATGAATATAGAATGCTGCTTCAGCACAAGCAGATCTCCACTAATTCAAATGCGTTAAAACCCCCAAGCAAGATTCTCTGCTACAACGAAGGGCAGTGACAGCCTAAAGATACCACCCCACCGAAGTTAAGTTTCCTCTCGTCACACCAACTCTCTTCATCTACTTGCAACTGATGATGGCCCAATATTGGGGCCTGTTTTTCTGTTCCATCCTCAGAACCGACAATCTGAAAATGGAATAGGAAGATGCTTGCTTGCAGAATCCTGCAAATTACTGTCTTTTTACTGCAAGAATGGGAACATGCCAGCACAGCACATCCAAACTTCTTGAGTTCAAGTACATAGAGTCAGCAAGGTCACACTGAAGTAGTACCTATCCTGTCAAGACCCCACCATACTACTCCAGTCCCACAAGTGGTTCTGAAGACAAGTTGCCAGTGGTATGCCACTTCGCAAGTCTTGGACTCAGAAAATGCTCAAGTAAAAGCTTGAGACAGGAAATAGGAGGCACAGAAATAACTTGACCAACAGCTATGTACCTTTTTACTACATGTTGGGATAAGCTGGGTCTTCAAGGTTGCTATCAGCTTTATCAGATCCTGTTAGAGATGCTTCTAGCTCTGCCCATGACTGTGGAGCATTGTTCTTTATTGCCTCTATGAAAAGCTGTGTTTGGTGCTTCAGTCGGTCCAGCTCAGCCTGAGTCACCTGGTTCTGATGAATCAGCTCCTTGGTTTTTAAAGTGATCTCCAGCAACCCTGACCTACGTAGCACAACGAGCGTATTCTGAAAGCGCCTGCACTTGCTTTGCTGTTGTAAGAGCAGCTCAGAGGTAGAGCAAATCTCTTCTGGTACCAGTGAGGGGCTCCACATTGCAGACTGCAGCGTATTCTGTGCTGCACGCTCGCTCTCTTGAGGGGCACACTTTGTTGCCTGCAGAGTTCCAAAAGGCAAAAGGGGAGTCAAACCCGGCACTTTCTGAGCATCACTAGAAACACGATGAAAACCAGGAAGAGCTGACAGTTTTCCACTTGTCACCAGAGATGAAGAACTTAGCTGGTTAGAATCCTGAGCAGTCTTAAAGCTAACTGGTAGGTGGGCAAAAGGACTAGTAGGTAAGCCTGTGCTCCTTGATACAGGAGAATTTTCCATCTTGGGTGCTTCTGTACAGAGTCGTTTATGGCAATTGGTTTCCTGACATTCTTCTAGCTCAAAGGAGTGATCTCTTTTGCAGGGCTGTGGTGCTATTTTGGGATAAGAATTCAGGATGGGCAGGTAATTAGTGGAGTCATTTCTCTTCTTCCCAGAAGGGTGAGGGTTAATGGGAGGTGGAATTGATGGACGGAGAAACACTAGCTGTGGCTGAGCTGGAATCACTTCAAAGGATGGCTGCACAGTCCAAGACTGGAGTTGTGATGAACTCCCCTAAGAACCACAAACAGGAAAAAAACAGAAGTCTTACACCACCACTGTAAAAGAGGATCAAAAAACCTTTACATGAAGCAGGTGGATTGTGTCATTTCTCCATATTTGATATACATAATCCAATTAATACATTATTAGCAGTTTTCCATGAAAATCATACTTCTCTTTTTCTGACAACAGAGCATAGCACTAGAATCAAAGCTGTAATCTGTAGCCCTTCCACTAAGGAACAGCAGACACATTTAAAAACAACTCAATCTGAATTTAAACATGCTTTCCTAAGATATGATCACAGTGCATGCTTATATTGTCCAACGCTCAAGTGAAAGTTTGACCTAGAGTCAGGGTAGAACAACAAGTGTACAGAAAAGTTGAAAAATAATTAAGCACGGTGTTATGAAATATTTTAAAGGAGTCAAAGGAAGATTGCACAGACATTTTAGGAACAATTCAGACTCTTTATTGAAAGGCAGCAGCTCTGATCTTGTCAATTCTATTCTTACTGCAAGCTTTTGAAATGGTTATTTAAAACAGATGACAGCTGTTCAGTAAGTCTTGCAATCTTAAGTACAATACACGGTTTCAATAAATTTAAAACCATGAAGTAGAAAAAAAAATGGTGAATATCAACCAATGCAAGGAAAAAAGCCTGTTGTAAGCCCACGGGAGTTTAACTCCCTACCTCTGGTGAAAGAATGTGCATCAATAAACCTTGAAAGCATTATATTTCAAGAAAAATGCCCAAGTTTTACTCCTGCCCACATGTCATACTCTGCAATATAGGGGGATATATCAAGTTTTAAAAGACAATACCTCTTTCTACTCCAATACATTACTATGGATCTTCATGAGATCTCCTGGCCAAAAGGCATGCCTGTTTTTCTCCAAACATATAAAATAGTCTAGAAAAGAGACACTATTTCTTTCTGAAGCAAGCTCTTGTTTCTTAATATATTTATAAAATTATACTAATATACTGTCAGCTGCTTTTCCAATTCTTTACAACTTGGAACGCTACTGGCAAGCCCGCTGAAGGCACAGTTTTCAGTTAGCACAAATAGTATAATACCAAAAATACTAAAATGTGAGTTATCTGAAATCCACCTCCTTTCCCCAGTCATGTAAAATTTAAACTGACAAATGCTAACATGCTTTGCTGAAGCCCATTCCCCCAGTCAAGGACTTGAACTTGTCAAAAGTGAGTATTAGCCACCAGTTCGGACACTGAGACTCAGAGATGAGATTCAATTACCTACTCTAACAGAACTTCTTCCAAGATGCTTATGAAATAAGGGTACAGAACAACTACCTGGAAAAAACAGTACTACCTTATCACAGAAGAAAGGACAAACATTCAAAAGAAAAGTATCTGGACATGTTAGGAGTGAGGAAGTGTATAAACACCAGGGTTATACACAGAGGACAGAACGTGCAGCCTTAAGGTGCAAGATTTTGGGGGCAGAAGTCATTTACTGCACAATTGTACAGTACTTAGCACAGCAGAGCTCCAAACCCATTAAGGCCAAAAGAGCTGTGGTAACTGTTTATCTTGTTCTTTTCTTATCTCTGTTATCTACCTTCTCCTCCCTTGCATTCATGTTGCATTCTGCTCTTGTTCTCCCTCTCATTTTCAGTAGAGAAGGACATGTTTATTTTACTAATTCTGCAAAGTGTTGTGTTTTGTTCTAAATGAAAGGTAATACCCTGCACGTATCAGAGTCATTTGTCCAAAAAGCCCTCCTAATTACTAAGGACTTTTATTAGACTTAGAGAAACCCTGCCACAAGTAGCACTGTGTTTCAGAGAATTAATCCCTGCTTGATTTTTTTTTTTTCCAGTAACCTTACTGTTAGCTGTTTGTGCTCTGAAATTGGGACAGCAGGTAACTATCACTGCACAGGATCACAGTGGTTCTAAGACAGAAGGATGATGCTGATTGAAACTGAAACTGGAACAAATAAACAGCAGTAACTGGATGCTGCTTTTTCTCAGGGTTTTTTGTTCCAGCAAGCCCAACTGAGCGCTGTGTTGAAAAGACCATTTTAAACAGACGACCAGCATGACTATCTGAGGTAACCAGGCATAATGGAAAGAGGCAGAGACACTGCATTATTATTCTGATCAAGACTTGTTGCTCTTGCAGTAAGCATTTTTCAATTTAACATTATTGTCCTTAACCATACATAACTAGATTCAGACTTTATGATGCACTGCTCAAGAGAAGTAAGTCTACTACAAGTAAGTCCACTGCTGAGTCTAGTAATTTTATTTACACCTCTTCCTCCCCAAATGCCCCTTTTGCTACACTACCAGGGGTTTTTTGTTGTTTGTTTTTTTTAATACATTAGTACGTAATTTTTGAGCTCTGGGCCAAAGGCTATCAATCTTTGGTGAAGCTTGTCTACTCCCTACTATATGAAAACTTCAGTACTTATTTAGACAGTTATTTTGTCCACGCATACTATCAGAAACCCATATATGTGTTATCATTGACAGAGTATTTGAATTTAATAGGTTTTGCTTGTTGTCAAAACAGATTCAGTAGAAAAAGAATCAGGATCTATATTCTTTTCTCCCCCTTCTCATTGTATTCTCAGAAGAATTTTGATTTAAAAAAAAAAAATGGTGAAGAACTTTTGCTCTGCTCAGAAAACATGAGTGAATACAGAGCAAGAGATCTAATATGGCAATATTTTAAACCTGGAGCTCTCTTATCTTCTGTTACAGTGTAGAAGTTAGGACTCTCCCAGATGTGCTGAAGGAACAACACATAACAGGATGTTGGGGGACAGAAACAGGGAATGGAATTGTCGCGATGTGACCCATCACTTGCAATTAAGAGAAACAACTGTTAAAGTAAAAATACCACAGCTAACTTCAGATACCGATTTAATTTTTTCATTTTTATAGCATTTTGGATTAGCATTTACCTCTGCACATAAAGCACTTCTAGAACCTAAGAACTAGTACAAACGTTTAGTAGATGTAGCAGAGCTTCTGCATTTCACATTTTTTCCATCTTAGGGATACTGGCTGCCCTTCATTAGAACAGGCTGACACAATAGAACTTTTAAAGTTACCAGTTACTTTCTGGACTGCAACAGCTTTGTAAAATCTTTTGAAAAGGAAAATATTTTTAAGAAAAAACTAAGATAATGCAATATTTTTCAAAATATTATTTCTTCCCTACCTGTTTAACTAACACATTTTTCATTACGACCATAGGAGAAAGTGTAGAAAAGGAGTTGCTTGTGGTCACTGGGCATTGCCACGGCCCATCCTCTGCGTTCCAACACAACGCATTCAGCACGTCCTCGGAGTCAGCCTGCTCCATAGCACTCGGGCACTCTGAACTTCCATCTGTCAGATGTAGAATTCAGCTGTTAGTTTCATATGCAGCATGCCTGCTACCTTCTTTCAGTTCTACTATTCCAATTCCTTTCAACCAAGTCACAAAGAATAATAAAGTTTAGTTCTGGAATAATAAAAGTTGACCTGCTGTCAAACAGCCTTTAATAAAAGGCTTATTTCAGGACAGTTCTCACGCAGGTAACGTCTCTCAAAAAATCTATTACCTTTTGCTCCTTTATATTCAGTCTCCAAAGGACTGCATACTATCATGAAGACTCTTCTAAATCTAGTGCAGAAAAGAACTATGGGCTCCAGCACGGCCACAGCCATAGTCTGTGCTGCAGGCATTTCATATCTTGAAATTTTCTATTTACAAATCCAGTAAGGCAGGTATGTCTCACAAAAGCATTTTTTACTTTTAAAGGCCATCTTTGCACAGTTTTGTTGAGTATTCAAATGGCACTGTGCCTACATTTAACTCATGTTACAATTACTCTCTGGTTTACCAGGCTCTACTGACAATCTGGTCAAATCGTAAGAGACATTAGATGGCATAACCCAACAGTTCATTCATCACTGCAAAGAACAAAAAGTAATTTTGCCATCTCCACTTCTAGATACTGAGGTCTAAGATTCTTCCATTCATTTCTTTATTATGTACATTTTAAATTCCCATGCCATTCAACTTTACAGGATGAACTTTATTACTACATAATTCCACTCCAAAGAAGTCTGATGGTAGGAAAATGGTTGCAGATGCAATCTGTCCTACATACAATGCCCTCCCAGGTAATGAAGCATAAACTGTAAGCGACTAGAGTCCATTTTGTCAAACAACATCAATAAAAGTGAAGACTGAGCAAGATAACACCAGAAAAAAGGCAATGCAGTGATTTTCTAAACCTGAATATCCGGAGTCCTTGTCAGATTCAACTACTGCCATGTTGAAGTGATGGCTCAAGCTCTTCATTTCCATCACTTTGCCCAATAGCTTCTTGAGGGTTTCAACAGATGATTATTTTGTCTCCATGCTTCCATAGTGCCACAGGCAGTTTTTAATACCTTTTCCATTGAGGAACTAAAAAAAAAAAAAAAATAGGTAAGAACAAAAAGAATTTTTCTCTTAATCTAAAGAAAGTTCCATCAGTATAAAAGAACACAGAAGGTCATGTCTGTCCTTATGGAAATCTGGTTATCAAAGGATAGGAAGGAAGAAATTAACTGGAGCCAAAATATAGTACAGGTATTTTACTTTTTTAAAAAAAATGCCTTTATATTACTACTGCTGTGAATGCCATCGATGAATTAAAGGTATTTTAGAAGTACTGAAGACATAGATGTAGCTGAAGGGGCAGAATGCACCTGTCTCATTCAGCTCCTTTCTTCAGTGGCTGAGCAAGTCACAGCACAGATCAGACAATCTTACTGAAATACCTGAAGTAGAATAATTTTGTACTTAAAATTACTCAATAAAGTACATGGTAGATTCATCTGGAGAGCACAATGCATAAGTAATTTCTAACTCTGTTATGAATTCTGTCAAAGCAATAATTCCTTACTGTACACACAAAACGTGGGAAACTGGAATGTGATTTCTTGATCTGCCAGAAATGTAATGCCTAATCAGCATTATGTGTAACCAAGATAAAATAGCAAATACCAAGTGTGTGCCTGTTATCTGTAATGAAATCAATGCCCCTCTGAGTCAAGTGAGAGAGCTGCATATCTTTTTTTACACTGTCAGTGAGCTAACTGGAGACTTTCAGAATAGAAATATCTCGTGTCATTCAAAGAATGAAATGTAGATAGAAAACTAACGTATTAGACATGTTTCTCCACTCAAAAAAAACAAAGCAAACTGAAAGCTCAAGGCTATTCATAAAGAACATATTTTCAAGAATTAAAAGTTAGTCAGGCCATATTTATCTTACAAAACCTAGCTATCCCAGAGACTGAATCCCAAAACAAGTCAGCAATGCTGGGTGAAGCCAATACAACGGGTACAAGAGGTGTGGTTTTGTTAACACAGCCTGTTTCGCTCTCAAGAGTAAAGCAAGGCATCAGAGAAATTAATGTAAAGTAAGCAATGAGAGAACATGCCGGGGCTAAAGAAATCCATACTGCCAGAATCACAACACACACAATATGAAATAGTGTGTAAATAGCCTTAGAAATGTCTCTTATTCCCACGCACAGAAGGAGAACACTAGAAGGCTGAAACTAAACGTCACGAAAATCAGAAAAACGTGTAATTGGGTTATAGTCTCCCATACTGCATACTTGTCACAACCTTCAGCTGCTTCCTGAGGGCAGGCAGACTCTAGTAAGCCAGCACAAAGTTTCTGCTTCTCTTAAAGAAGGCAGCTGAGAGTTTCCCTAACAGAAAAATGATAGGATGAAGTGCAGAAATTATGTCTAGTATTATTTGTAGAAATTATTTTCCTATAAAGCAAACCTTTGAAGTTGTGTCTCGTGTTAGAGCTATATATTTAAATTACAAATACAGCAACTCAGGAGTCCGCATCACAGTGAGGTCAGCAGTGCATTAAAGGCAGTATCCAGTGCAAGCTACTTTAAATGACATTGCAGCAGACATTCTGGAATAATCTACCCCAAACAGTAAGCTGCTTCTTAGGATCCTGACAACCGTTCGCTAGAATTCTGCTCCAAGATCTTGAGCCTTGGCACCTCCAGTAATGAATTCTGTACATTAGGCAACAGTGCAGAGATGGCAGGGTGACAGCCTATGTAACTACAAGAAAGAGAGAATTTTCTCAGTGGCTGCTTGCATCATTTTTACTTTCCATTTCCAGTCACGCCTGCTGACCTAACAAGTATGGAGCAACCATAACTACATAAGAGCAACCTAGATACTATCTCTGGAATGGAAGATGAGGTTTATGTCCTGATTCACACTTTCATTACTTAGCCCTTTCCAGAACACAGTATTTTTTTTAAGAAAGTGATATGTGTTTATGCTAATCTCAAAAAAAAATGCAGAACTAGAAACTGAACGAGTTCCTGCTAAATAAAAAATAAGTAAAATAAGAACATGCCATCTGCTAGTCTTGCATCATGGGAAGCTCTGGAAAGGGCTGGTGCATCTTCCTCTCCCTTCGGGAACAAACCAAAACAAATGATACCGAAAAGTCGGCTGTAGAAGAACTCGCTAACACTTGTTTGCAATGTTAAGACAATAACAAAACCACGACAGAAAATAAACAAACCAAAGGTACCACCCTCTCGAGACACGGGAGCGGGACCCCTCCCGCGGGCCAGAGACGGCCCCCGCCCGGCAGGCAGGTGCTCCGCCGCGCACCGGCGACAAGCACCGGACCCCGGCGCCCAAGCTCTCCCTCCCACCACAGCGGCGAGAGCCGACCCCACCCCACCGCCTTCCCGGCGCTTCGCCCCCACGCCAGGCCCAGGCGGCGGGGAACGCCGGCGCTCTGCCCACCCGCGTGGGGTGCCCTCGCAGCGGACCCGGTGTAAGGAGCGGTTCCCGCACAGGCGGGCCGAGCCACCTGCCTTCCGGGCCCGAGCCGCGGCCCCACCACGCAGCGAGGCGAAGCCAGCCCCGAGGACGGCCAGGATTTCCCAAGCCCCACAGCTCCCTCCCTGCCGCCTTCCCCCGCGCCGGGCCAGGCGGCTCCTTACCTGGGCGCGGGCCGCCACAGCGCCGACCCCGCCACGCCACGCCACGCCGCGCCGCGCACGCGCGACACCCTACCACCAAGCGCACACCGCCCGGACTAGCCCGCTCCGGAAGAGGAAGGGTGCCCGCCAGACTCCTCTCGGCGCGCATGCGCACGGCGAAGGTGCCCGCACCGCCCCGCGAGCTCCGAGCTGATTGGAGGCGGGGTGGCGGCGGCGCGTGAGGGGTGTATGCGCGTGGCCGTTGCTGTCGGCCCTCACGCTCTGCGGGGCAGAGACTCAGCGGATTGTAACGGTGCCCGCGGCCAGAGCGCCTCAGGGAGCGGAGGCGGGAGGACGGTGTTCCTCAGGGACAGCAGGGGCAGGCTCAGAACCGGAGCTTTCCCCGCAGGCCCTCGAGTGCGGTGGGGATCGGTAGAAGGTGGGAGCAGGCGGCTCTGGGTGTGCAAGCGGCCAGGGACGCCCACAGGGTCTGTCAGCGTGAAGGGCCCACCAGCGAGTTGGTTTTAAAAGGCTCTTGGAGATTCACCACGACTGTCAGGGATATGGCAGAAAGGACCATCTCCACTGGAAAACAGCGTGGGTGCCTCCTGTTGGCCTTGCACCACACGGCCGGGCAAGTGTGGGAGGGCTTGAAGCTGTTTATATCTGGCCTGTACTTCCGAGGGAGTCAGGGTGGCCAGGAATTTGGGATGCAGCTGGACTTCCCAAATGTTGTGCAGAAAGAGTACAGTTCATCTCTGCACAGGAGTTTAGACTTTTGCGGAGCCTCTCTCCAAGAATGAGAGATGACAGTGAAAGCATAAACACAGCCGCTTAAAAGGAGGAAAGCAGCACCAAAGGGGTCCAAAAGCTTTAAACTTGTTTCAGAGGGAAAACAAGGCAAAAGGAGGAACTGTCACAAGTAAAGAATACCCTTATTCCTATGTGGTTGGTAAATAAAAGAGAAACGTGAATTTACTTTCCCTTAACTGCACACAAACCAAGGGCAAATAAGAAGGAAGTGAATCCTCTGCTTCAATGAATACATCTGGAATAGCTAATTTATCCTGAGAACTGTATAAACACTACCAGCACCCTGAAGTCTGTCAATATTTTGCATTTGGACATGAAAGCCATTTCATTAAAGAAAACTGAAAAGGCTATGTGAAAGGGCTGAGCAAAGACACGATGAATTCCCTGAATAGAAATGGATGAAAGAAATACTTTTATTATTATTATTATGGTCTTGTTAAAGAACCTGAAACATGCTTATTTAAAAGATCAACAAGATCTAGTAAATTCTTGAGTGAAAAAGACAAGGACTTTTAATCTTAGTGTAGTCTCAAATGCAAAACAAAAATGTCTGGGATTATGTGAAATGATGCTATAACTTTGAATACGTGACGCAGAATGAATTCCAGTCCTACCAATCCAAAGTGCTGTGAGATAATGCTAGTGACACATATTCCTAGAATGTATTTTTGAGTGTTTGAATGCCAGAGTTGCCTCAGAGTTACATCTAAACAAGACTGTGAGATGTGTGATCTCTAGACTGTGGATCTGGATCCCTTACTATTCAGGAGGTTTGGGTTCTGAGGAAAAGCATGCTAAGAATGCTGTTGCATCATGATATTTGTTCAAGCATGGTCCTGATTGCCTTATCCCAGAAACAGCCCTTACTGATCTCAACAGAGACCGGATTTCTCAGGGCATGGAGTATGTGTGACGGCTCATCAGAAAGCAGTCAATCTGTATTTGGGACAGACAACCTGCCGTTCAGTTCAGGTGATTCAGAACAGATTTGGAATGTGTGATACCAGGCCTTCATCCAAGGAGGGGCAGGTAGGAGAACAGAAATCTTGTATTGTTTAATAGAGAAGTTTATTTGGATAGTCAAGGTAAACCTCTGTTTGAAATAAACTTATCACCTGAATCCTCCCTGAATTCAGTTGAATTAAATCTTTGGTTTATATTGAGCATATCACCTGAATTCTCCCTGTTCCAAAGTATGCCTTTTCTTTGTTTTTAATAATATTTCTGTCATTGTCTCTTCTCTCCCTTTTCCTTTCATTTGATTCTTCATTGATACAAGGTCTCATTTACTGTGTGCTTTCAGTGATTACTGTCAGTGGCAACAGGATGTTTTCCTTTTTTCATATATTGTTCTTTGGTTGGTTTGTTTATCCTAAAGGTGAGCTTTTGGCAAATACACATTAGCTTTTTGTTCACTTCCCTGTTTATTTTGATCATGGAATATGAGAAGAGTGACAAGAATATGGGTGAAATATGACTGCATGTTTACTCAGTTTAGGTGTTTCAACACTTTAATTTAAAAAAATGTGTTGAATCTCTTCTTCCAGGAAATGATGCAGAAATCATCTTTTATGGCTTAAGGACAAAAGTGAGGCAGTTAAATAATAGGTCTTGTGTGGTTACTGAACAATTAATAAAGGTGTTGATGCATGGACTTCATAAATGCTCATGGGACAAAGAATCTTTTGTCCTAACATAGTAGTAGAAAGAAGTGTTTGGCAAACTTCGGAAGTAAAGCATAGCCAGGTCGGAAGAAGGACGTGGTTTCATAATACATGTCTAAACTAGAGAGGTTAGGTGATTGTCTGAAAGCACAATATACTCAATCATTTCATATACTCACCAATTTATTTTGATATCACAGGTAAAATACGATTTAGTAGGTACTGTATTGCATTAATCATAGAATCATAGAATCGAATCATAGAATCATTCTGGCTGGAAAAGACCTTTAAAATCAAGTCCAGCCATTAACCCAGCACTGCCAGGTCACCACTAAACCATGTTCCTCAGCACCACGTCAACACGTCTTTTAAATACCTCCAGGGATGGTGACTCCACCACTTCTCTGGGCAGCCTGTTCAAATGCTTGACAGCCCTTTTGGTGAATAAATTTTTCCTAATGTCCAATCTAAATCTCTCCTGGTGCAACTTGAGGCCATTTCCTCTTGTCCTATTGCTTGTCACATGGAAGAACAGACCAACCCCCACCTCACTACAATCTCCTTTCAGATAGTTGTAGGGAGCGATAAGGTCTCCCCTGAGCTTCCTTTTCTCCAAGCTAAACAACCCCAATTCCCTCAGTCACTCTGCATAAGACTTGTGCTCATGGCTCTTCACTGGCTTCGTTACCCTTCTTTGGACACGCTCCAGCACCTCAATGGCCTTGGAGTGACGGGCCCAAAACTGAACAAGTATTTCAGATACTAGCCAGGATGCTGTTGGTCTTCATGGCCACCTGGGCACACTGCTGAATCATAGGTGGCTGTCAGTCAACACCCCCAGGTTCTTTTCTGCCAAGCAACTCTCCAGCCACCCTTCCCCAAGCCTGTAACATTGCCTGGGGTTGTTATGACCCAAGTGCAGGACCTTACACTTGGCCTTATGAACCTCATATCATTGGCCTCAGCTCATCGATCCAGCCTGTCCAGATCCCTCTGTAGATCATTTCTACCCTCAAGCAGATCAACACTCCCACCCAGCTTGGTGTTGTCTGCACACTTACTGAGGGTGCCCTTGATCCCTCGTCCAGATCATTGAAAAAGATGCTAAAGAGAACAGACCCCAGTACTGAGGCCTGGGGAACTGGTTAGTCTGGTTAAGTTGATCTGCAAATAACTAACTTTATTCATTTCACCTTACTGAACCAAAGTCTAACTTTTATGACATTTTGATACAAATATCTTTGTTCCTTCTATTATTAATTTCTGTAATTTTAATATATTAATAGAATAATATTGTTCAAATGATGCTTCTGAGTTTTCATTAGTCAAAACCAAAGAAGGAATTCCTGTGAGTGAAGTATTAGCTTCACCTTCCAGCAGAGGGGCACTAAATCTCAAACGTATTTCCTTTTGTCTTTGTGTTAGCTGTGTTGCTGGCATTAAAACATTATTAAACCACTAAATCTGCTTGAAAAGACATTCCACATGTGGATTTTGTTACTAATTAGTATCTTATTTAATAAATATCAAAGTATTAAAGAGACACTGTGTGATCACCTGCTGTGACCTGAAGTCTATCACAGGTCATAGAATTTCACCCAGCAATTGAGTTAATAAGATTTTTCTCTCATGAAGGTATTTTAGCAATGGCTTGTTTTTCTTCTACTTTTCAACTTCATCTAGCAGTGTTTCCTTTTCAAAGTGCACATCTTTCAGGTTCTTGTATCCATCTGCAGTTTCATCTTTACCATGAATGTCTCCAAATTAAGGGAAGGCAGAATGATGATAATTTATCAATAACAAATGATTAGCAGAGATGGCATATCAAGAATAAAGCACCTTTGATGCTCTTTACACTCTTCTGAACTGTATTATGTTGGAGGAGAACAAAGATGGGTTTAATGCCCACTTTGCAACTCCTAGACTCTTGGGCCAACTGAGGGGAAATTAAGCAAAAGAGCAGCCCCAGTGACTGCTTTTAATCTGCAGCATTTGACCATTCCAGCAGTTCAGAGTCCTTTGGAGGGCAGCTTGCCCTTTGGTACTCCCTCACCTCCCCAACGCAGTCATCTTCTCTGCCTGTTTTCAATGTAGCCTTCAATGTGCGGAAAGCTACAGGGTGTAAAAGGATGGGTTTACTTAATCAGTGCAAGGCCATCAAGGAAATCTCCTCATAATATTGTTAGTTTCTGATGGAGAAATCATCAGATCATCTTGAGTGCCATTACAAGCCACATAAAGGACAACCAGGGGATCAGGCCTAGTCAGCATGGGTTTATGAAAGGCAGGTCCTGCCTGGTGAACCTGATCTCCTTCTATGACANAGGGAGGTGATTGTCCCCCTGTACTCAGCACTGGTGAGGCCACACCTTGAGTATTGTGTCCAGTTTGGGGCACCTCAATACAAGAGAGATATCGATGTGCTGGAGTGGGTGCAGAGGAGTGCAATGAAGCTGGTGAAAGGCCTGGAGAATAAATCTTATGAAGAGCGATTGAAGGGGCTGGGACTGTTTAGTTTGAGGAAGAGCAGGCTAAGGGGAGACCTCATCACTCTCTACAACTACCTGAGAGGACATTGTAGAGAGGTTGGTGCTGGTCTCTTCTCACAGGTAATTAACGACAGAACAAGAGGGAATGGCTTCAAGCTGCAACAGAGTAGGTTTAGACTGGACATTAGGAAAAAATTTTTCACGGAAAGAGTAGTCAGATATTGGAATAGGCTGCCCAGGGAGGTGGTTGAGTCACCATCCCTGGATGTGTTTAAGGGTCATTTAGATGTGGTGTTGAGGGATATGGTTTAGGGGAGAACTTTGTAAAGTAGTGTTGATGGTTGGACTCGATGATCCCAAGGGTGTTTTCCAACCTGAATGATGTGATTCTATGAATCTACATGATTTACATTGTTGTTGTGAAAGAGCTACTGTTTACTTCGTTGTAGGATAGATGTCATGTTTTCCTGGAGGTCAAAAATTATTTGGGTTTGTATTTCAGATGTTGGTGGTTGCTTTGGGTGTTTTTTTTGTCCTAAGTGTGCAGTCTGTTAAGGCCATATCTGCTGACTCTTTACTATGGATTATAACTTGTCCAGTGTCTTAATTTTTCTAGTTGCATCTTAATTTTGTGAAACTGAGAATGTTGGTATCTTCACATTACTATGGCGTCTGTATTCCTGTGTTATGTCTAATAACCACTGGGTGTCGTGTGTCTCTTTGAATACAGTATATAGGGAAGGTCAAACTTGGTCCAATTAAGGGCTGCCTGTGGACTATTTTTCAGAATGAAAAGAACTTTATCTAATTTACATAAAATTACAGTAAGTGGTCCCAAATCTTACTTTAAAACAATTTTATTTATATACCAATGTCAACAAATATGAGATAGGGATATTACAAACAACAGCCTGATTCTCTACGTGATTTATTCCCAATACCATTTATCTAGTTGAAGGACACATATTTTGGTGCAAGAAACCCAAGATGTCAGTAGGTAATTAAAGATAGCCTGATAACATAAAAGCATAACATAGCAGAAATAAGGCTGCACTGGTGATGCCAAATCTGTATTTTTCTAATTGATGGGAACTATTTGACATGACTATATTTGAGAATATTATTGTGATAAGGATTTTATCCTGTTACTTCCTGTCATTTTTACAAGCAAATGAAAAGGCAAGAATTCATTACTTTATGTGTAAGGATAACAAATGTACCTCATGCAGAAGAGAATTTGAACCTTGAACCTTTAGTGCAGACCTCAGGTACACAGGATTAAAGGCTACCCATATTAGTTGCACATAGAAGGATTGCATTTTCTACGGACTAGTCATTAGAAGGATCGTATGATGCAGTAACATTGATACAGCCATGTGCTGTGCCTTATAGTACAGATAGATATAGACTGGACATAGGCTTTCTGAGAAGCTCAGATGTCACTGTGACTCAGTTGCTTTCTCTGTAGGCTTGTCTTAGATGGCTGAATTCATCTGTTGCGTGTGGGTTCTCTTAGTAGTGGTTGAGATTTTCCTTAATAATACAATTGTGAAACATTCAGAATTACTAAGGTCATTTAAAAGACAAATATAGAACTGGCTTATGGTTTGCAGGGCAAAGTATGTTCCTCTATGCTAGGGGACAGTAGCATGATCCATTTTACCTTTAACTTGGAAATTTACACTGCACAGACTATCATGGTGAAAGACTGCAGGTATTGTGAGGGTTTATAGGAGCAGATAAAGCTGCCGAGTGCTGATTTTTCCGGTGGCCTGTGTATAGTGTAGCTAAGTCTGAATGGATTTTTAGAAGACTAAAAGAAGGTAGTGCCTTGATGGTAGTACTTCACAGATCTTCAGACCAAGTTTCTAAACTTAGCAAGTGTAGCAGCTCTTCTGAAGAGGTCTTGTACAAGAGGATGTCATTATCAATTAGAACATGCTTTTGTTCTGGAGTCCATAAACCTTGCTGAGGTCCATAGTTACTATGTTTGCAAGCCTCTGGTCAGGGAGAAGCTAAAACCAGTTATGATTTCCAGTGAGAGCAGAATGGACAGAAGAAACCAATTGGATTCCTAATCCACATGCAAGGCTGATTGCTGTTGTGCTGAATTCAGGAGGAGCTACTTGGGGGCTCACCACTCTTGAAAATGGGACCACTTGTTTGCATGTCTTTGGGAAAATAAACAGAGCTGCTTGTAAACGTTCTGACAGTAATTGTCTTCCATATTGTATTGATTTAGCAAAAGTAAAACTGTTGAGGTAAATGTGTTAATATTGCTGAAAGTTCACTGAAAAATTACCTATTTTATTTTGACTTTTACAGTAGTAAACACCATGTTAATCAGTACAATACAAAACTAAAAAGAAATAAAATAGGAATCAAATTTAGTGGTGTTCCATTTTGCTTTTTCCCAATTGAAATATAGTTACTGGTTTTGGTCATTTTGAAATCTTGGAATTTCTTGGAAGGCAGAAATAATCTCCGTTTATTAAAACTAGTATAGGCCTCTAAATTTACAACCTTCTGGAACAGTTATTTTAATCAAATTCCTCAACTGTGATTATTATGGTGGTCAGATAAAATGGAGGATTGCATAGCAGGAACAATAGTGCCTGAAAAAAATTTATATTTCTGATCCTAAGATAGTTTATATAATTGGATTTGTGATACAATGCTGTAATAATGTTTTCCTTTGTATTATTGCTGTATGGAAAGAAATAGCATTGATATTAAATGTTTGTGTGTTCCTGCAGACCAGAGAAAGAAACCTGGAATGGAATATCAGAAATTACAAGCCTACCCAGGCTGTCACACTCTTGACAAGCTCTGCTGTGCCAACAAATACTCTGCTTCAGTAGGACAAAAGCGAAGTATACTAAGGGTGGTAGAATATTTAGCCGATGTTTGTGGCATTTGTGGCTCCAGAACTAGCCCTGTGTAGATAGATATAAGACTGAATTACATTTTTACAGTTTTGCCAAGGGCAGGAAAAATCATATTCAGTCAGAAAGGCAGTTTTTCTTTTTCTTTCTTTTTTTTTTTTTTTAGGAAATTCTCCACATGATGGCAGTAAAAAACCTCTGGAATTCAGAGGTGGTTCATGTTTCACCTTCAAAATCCAAAGAGAAAAAAACAACCCAAGACGAAGAACTGAGTATGTGACTAAGCTTTTAGATTTCCAATTTTTCTCCTGGTAGTCCTTAAATTCCCAAGAGAGTTTTCCAGACAGCAAGGCTACATGCAGCCTGGCACAAGGAGAGTAGGTCACCTGTCACATTATACTAGGGTACAGTGTCACTCACAGGCGCGACTTCAAAAGATATTTTTGGTTTCTTATGCTGTGTATTAATGTGCAGGCGGAGAGGATGAGCAAAAAAGAGGCTGGTTTTAATCCCTATCTGAAAACTTGTCCCTGCCCAAAAAACCTGGAGATTGTATCTCGTCACTTCAAGACACATAACAGAGGGCACTTGGATAAGGACCCAGTTTGCCCCAACTGGGCATTTGACCAACTTGGTTTGATTGCTGTAACAATGCCAGACAGAGATTAGTTGTGGAATGAGTTTGCAGTTGAGACTCAGCCTGTCTAGAGTGCTTGGATAGCTTGGTGTATGGAAGCACTTAGAGGGGAGTGTATTTAAAGAACTCAGAGGCAGCTGCGTGGCTAAAATTAAAATGCATTTTTCTTGTATTGTTTTTGCTTGGTTTCCTGTTGCACACTCTAGACCTGTCTTACGAGAGCAAATGGGTAAAGGAAGGGGATGAGTCAAAGGGGTGAAATTGATCCTGGAAATTCCTGCTTTGCTTTTTACAGCTTGGATGAACCAGATATTTGACATGAAAAGGCCTGGGGCTAAAACAGTCTTTGAAAGCTCATCTTGTGCCTTTCATTCCATTCTTCATTCATTCAGCCCATAGATTTTGCATGTGTGCAAGGATTGCTGCTCCATTCCTTTCTCCCTATCATTCCTCCCCAGAATACAATATGTATCACCAAAAGTAGTTATCTATAGCTGACTGACACATGTAGAAATATGAAATACAAGTGGCAGAAAAATACTGGTGTGTAAATGAATGCATAAGGTACAATTTACAGATAAAACAGACTAAAATATCTGATCAAAGTTAAAAATATAAAGAAGAATAGTTTACAATCAATAGAGCAATTGGTCATTTAGCAGAAAGATAATTTTCTTTGAGAAAGTATATTACTTAGAAGTCTTAGCATAAAAGATATTTAGCAATAAAATTAGACTCAGACGCTTCTGACATGGGGAATTATTACCCCAGAATAGCACATGCGGAATTAGGAAATAGATTTAAAAACTTTGTCATATAGGAAGTCTGTGACAGAGTCAAAAAAACATGAGAATGGTAAGGGCAGTTGCTGGTCACCATTTCCCTCTCTGATCATGTGCCTTCTAGAGGTTGTAGAGCCTTGCTCTCATACTAGGAACTCACAGACTCTGATGCCCTAGAAGCTGCTTTGAAGATAACTACAGAACTCTTAAGTTATGGGCAGTTTGGGATATGATTCCATATGATCTTTTAGAAGAGGAAAAAAACATGTTTATCTGCCGTAGTGAATGTAAAGGGGCTATTAAAAAAAACACACGCCCCCTCAAAACAAACAAATATACTCATTCCATCTGCTTAAAATGCCCTGTGAATCTTTTCTAATAGATTTAAATGTAAAATAAATAATTTAAAATATATGTTAAGCTGTGGAGCTTTCCTAAAGATAGGAATACTATTAAGGCATGAGATAAAATGGCCAGCCTACCTTGCCACTGATGAATGGGAAAGTAAAAGTCAGGGGTGAAACTCCCCAGTTTTTGAAGCCATC
>VYZX01021488.1:102376-112668 GCA_013401335.1 Brachypteracias leptosomus | reverse complement strand
TGATTCTGCCCCTCTACTCTGCTCTTGTGGGACCTCACCTGGAGTATTGTGTCCAGCTCTGGAACCCTAAACACAAGAAGGATGTGGACCTGATAAAATGGGTCCAGAAGGAGGCCACAAAAATGATCAGAGGGGTGAAGCATCTCTCCTACGAAGCTAGGCTGAGAGAGTTGGGGTTGTTCAGCTGTAGAAGTGAAGGCTCCCAGGAGACTTTATAGTGGCTTTCCAGTACCTGAAGGGGGACCACAAGAAAGCTGGAGAGGGGCTGTTTGCAGGGGCATTTAGCAATAGGATGTGGAGCAATAGTTTTAAACTAGACAAGGGTAGATGTAGATTAGACGTTAGAAAGTTCTTTACTATGGGGGTGGTGGAACACTGGAACATTTTGCCCAGAGAGGTGGTGGAGGCCCCACCACCAGAGATGTTTAAGGCCAGGCTTGATGAGGCTCTGAGCAACCTGATCTAGTTAGAGACATCCCTGCTGACTGTAGGGAGTTTCAACTAGATGAACTTGGAAAGTCTTTTCCAATCCAATGCATTCTATGATTCTATGATTCTGAAATAGCAGGTATTTTGATACAGTAAACCTCACAAATCACCTGTGACATAGATAACTGTATCCATCAATATCCTTACCGAAGTATGGCTTTGATATATAGGATGGAGGAAACCAAAGCATAGAAGATGACACACAGACAAGCTAGGAATATGTTCTTTTGCAGCTAGAACAGTAAATTTAACTATTTCAAATCACTTTTCAAAACTATTTTCTGGTATGAAATATGCCTAAAATTGCTAAATGTTAATATAAACCACAGCATGGCTAGAAATTGTCAAGATATGTCATTGGTCTTAACTCTTAATTCCTCAGTCCCCACCCCTAGTATTGCTGCACTTTAATTGTGAGCTCCTCCTCTAGGTAAGACATATAACTGATCACACCTGCACAGAACCTTTCAACTAAAGGCTCAGGTTCTTTCACACTAGAATGTTCACACACTATTAATNAGTGTGGCAGGAAGGGGAGTGGAATAGCTGCTCCACCTGTCCCTCCCCTTCCCCAAACCTTAAACCACAACAATAGTAAACAACAAAAATATTTTGAGAATGTATATATCTGACCATCACTAATGATTTTCAGTCAGTTTGTGTCTACAAGTCTATTCAGCCCAGTAATTTATGCAAGTGCATACAAAAGAATGAAAAGGAGAAAACTTTGACAAACTCTGTTTCACAAGAGAAAATATGAATCTCTAGCTAATAATAATTTGTTACTCTTTGTTCCTTTGAGTAGTGGTAGTTCAATTCCTTGCTCACAAGTCTTTTGTTATTTGCCCTCACAGGCAAATTTCAGAGAAAGAGAAAAATAATAAATTTCACTTCAGTTTCAAGCTATCTGTGACAAATACACTATGACATTTTATTCTCCTTGTCTTTTTGATGCCACTTCTCAATAAATATTGATGGCATGTCATAGCATGTCTATAGCCAGAAATGTTTTAATCCAAAAATTCAGATTTTTAAACAAAATGTGATGGGCAATAGAAAAGACATGTTTTCCCAGTGATTTTTAGTTTTCACAAATGCTTACATCTTTTGATTCTACAATTGTTACAGATGGGACAAGCCGGAGCTAAGGACAGAAGGGGGTGATGCTTTTATTTTCTATTAAGGAAGTAAATGGGAATGATAATGGAAAACATGTAGAGAAGTTGACTGTGTTTTTACGCTTCAGTAGAAACAAGATCAGACCAAGTCTTATAGCCTGAACATGTGCTCAAACTCTAGGGAAGTTCTGATCCTTTGACCAAGTCTGAAAGCCATGGCTTTCTGTTAAAGCCTGTTTTTTTATAGTGTCCTGAGGCTGAATCCCACTGATTCAGTACAAACCAACTGAACTAAATTCATTGGCCTTTGTTAGAATGACAGTCAAATTAGATGGCCCCTTCAGGCCTCAAAATTTCTGAAGCTATGACTTTATGGATCTTTTGAAAAGTCTTGACATTGTCTGTATTGATACAAGACAATGAAATGTTGAAAAAAAATTGATTTAAATTTAAACCTTGCATTTTGTGTTTACCTCTACAGCCTAAAGTCAAATGCTTGTTATGTTCCTCTCTTTAAAATGTAGAGTATACACAAGGAAGAATATTAATTATGGAAGATAAGTGTATGTATGGAGAGAAATGGAAAACATTTAGCAAAGGAAGTGCTGTTTGATGGTCGAGGGCCATTTCTCCTATGGTACATCCTCAGGGCAGAACTTATGCAAGCTAGCCCAGGTACGACATGCAGCACAGTGCCAGACTAATGAATTCATCTCAGAGAAAGTGTCATGTTTTTCAGACAGACTTTGGGTATACCTGCGTAGCACTTTATTAAGCTGTAAAGACAGAGCTCCCAGTCCAGCTGCAGAATCTAACAACATGAGACCCCAACTGCATCTCAAAGCAGTAGAAGATACAAGTAGTGATTTATTAAATCCTGCTTCTCAGGCATTACCAACATTTTCTCCTTTTTCACTGAGCATGCCTTCATGGTTATGTTTATTTTGCAAAATCTCAAATCAGATTGACCAAGCAAGTATCCTTTAATAGCTCCTGTGACACTGGTTTTGTTTTGTGATATATCTGGGTGATACCTCTCCAAGCAGTCATTGGTAACTGCAGGAAAAGAGATCATGGAAGCTATGATGGAAGAGTAGTTACTGAGTGCAGTAAAGAGGTGCACATTGATAAGTGACATTCCAGTTCTGGCAGTGTATGGCCACTGAAAATCTGTATCATAAGAGACTAAAGGTTATTGGGGCTGAGTTGAGTTCTGCAAGACAATGGAACTCCAGTAGACTCTCGGAAGTCAAAACAATTCTTTCCTTTTTTTATGGCAAAGGAGAGAAAGTCCTGAAACTATTATTTTTGGTGGTTTGGTTTGGTTTGATTGGGGGGATGGAGTTGGTCAGTGTGGCCCTATGGCTTGAAGAATGGATTGGGGTCAAGGCTTCTCTCCATTTTCTATCAGCTAACTGCCTGTAGGATGACCATGGATAATTTTTGTCAGCTCTTTCTACCTTGGTTTCCCCTCCTGTAATGTAGTGATAAAATTCCTGCACTCCTTTGAACACTTTGGATTCACGGATATAAAGTTTCATATAAAACCTGTGTATAACATTTGGGTACCTCATAGTATGGGAAAAGCTGAGATCTATTGCTCTAAAACAAGTCAAGATGATGTTTTATTCAGCTCATTGCAAGATTTTTTTTCTCTCCTTCATTCCTCATATATGACATGAGTTTTGCAGGCTTCTTAGCAAAATGGGGAGTGGTCTGCCCTGCCAGCATGTACAGAACAGTTTTTGCCCAAACCCATGCTCTACACTTAGCTACTGAAATTTCATGGAGACCTTAACTGTCCACATAGGTGATTTTACCAAACTTGACATGCTACTATTTCTTTTTAATATGTGACTCCTTTCAACTCATGTCAGACTACATCACAGAAGCAAAGGGCTCCATGATAAACATCCAGACCATCTAGCTTTCATAGAACCAAAGGTATGTACACATTCCTGGTATCATCAGCCATTTCTCCCTATAGTTTGCAATCTGTTGGCTGTTTCCTGGAAGTAACACTCTACCGGTCTTTACCACAACGTATTCATAAGAAAACTAGCCTAGTCCTAGAAAATTTATCTGGTAGTATTAGGAAGAGTTTTGTTCTGTATAACTATTTCAGCTGTATTATTTGCCTGTATTAATTTGCACCCTAAGTGTAGGTTATCATAACTGGTCTATTAGATCATTAAGGCATTACAAATCTAACAATACATTATTCTATATATATGACGTATTCCCTTTTACCCAAAACAAGATTTTGATTGTAACACACCAAATAACAGCTCAGCACCTTCTGGCTGAAACATATAAAGTATATTGTAGAAAAAGAACCCAACTTCACATTAATAGGATTATGTTGTGTGACAACTGCTTGGGAAGAATTGTTTGTAACACATGTCAACACCAAGGCAACAGGTACATTGCACACGTGTCTACATAGTAGGTCTATCTAATGCAGCCTAAACAAGCTTTGTACAGGTAAACTGGGGTTGATGAAGCAACTCTTATTATAGATAGTATTCTTCCCCAGCACTAGCGCAAAAAATATTTATACCATGTTACCAACATGGGCCCTTGCAGTTTTTCACTGCAATGCAAACAATTTACAGTTCAACTATCATGAAAAAGAGTGATCTTTTACAGAATACTTTTCATTCACAAGTCAAAGCACTGCTTAGTTAGGAAGTACCTAAAGTTGAAATTTTTTCTAACATTGCCTAAGTGAGAATAGATCCCCATTCAACTCTGAATAGAAACTACATGTCCTATTGTTTGAATGTTTAAATGCAAAAACTGAAGTATCAATATCTAGACACTCTGAGTTCAGTATTTTGTATGAATCTACATGCTTGTTGGAGTTTAATCTTATGAATGACTTGAACATAGAAACTTCAGCCTAAGTGAAGGTGTTCCTGATAGGTCTCTGCAGAGATATGTTCAAGTCACCTCTGATAAAAAATGTTTTTCTTCCCTTACATACTGGATTGACAATGATGCCTAAATTCAACAGGATACAATAACACAGCCATCAGCTGTTCATAGTCTACTTATCCAGGTTCTGAATTCATCTTAATAATTTACACTTGAAACCTGTTTGAAACATGTTATCACATGCCCAGTGCATAAAATCCAACACAAGTACCTAGGCTTGCTCTCCAGAGCAGGAGGCTGAGCAAAGGCAAGAAAATGCCCACTGACACATGTGAATGAACACAAACTTGACATAGAACGAGAAATAACGTCTTCCAGAACCACCAATCTACAGAAAAACTAACTTGAAAAGGGCACTTCTAGTGTTCACCAACCACTTAAGCTGAGGTGAAATGTGCAAATTAAGTTGATCTAAGTGTGGGCTGCCACTGAGAAGGATGCTTGTGTGGTTGCACAGTAATTTGGGTCAGGGAACTAATCCAAGTGGAAAACCAACCCCCTCCTTCTGCAAAAGGAAGTTTTCATCCAGTTCCTTGATTCAGCTCCCTGTGCAGCCACATAAGTGCAAGTGTCAGTACAAAAGCAAGTACAGCAATTTGGCTGCCAACTGCTTGGTGTTTTAAAATTCTTTCCCCCTAATGAATTGTTCCTATTATTAAATGAGCTGGTTTATGCAGGCTGCCTTGCCAGTTTCTTCACTGATACAGTTCCAGAAGAAAGAATGACAGGTGTTGAACTACATAGATCAAACTCAATACAATGTGCTGGCTGGTATTCAGGGTGAAGTAGTTTATGTGCAAGAAGGGAAAAAAAAGGTAAAAGATTCAACTAAGAAAGGTATAAACTAGTTAACTAATAGTTGAGATATACACTCGAAAGACAGAAATGGGGACAAAGGGGCAGCCAGTTGCGCTACCTTTAGAAAGGCCTATTAGCATTAACCATGTAGGAAGCCAATATTGTTGATATTAAACCAATAGGAAGCTGATATTTCTATATTCAGAATGTATCAGGCGATTAATGACTCATTTAATAAAATATCATCTTTTTCAATGAAGACATTTGTGGATATATGGTTTGACAGAAAAATAAGTTAACTTTTTGTAAAAATATTAGTGAAAAAATGTTTTGTTTCAGCAGACAATATTAACATTTTCTCAGTAGTTATAACAGTGAATACTAGCCAGGGGCAAGCTGGCTGGAAGAGCAGTCCAGCAATGAGAGGGTTTGCTTGAGAGGACAACATATTACTGATATGCTAAGCGTCCACTATCCTAAAAGGAAGATTCATTCATTGTCATTCGCAGGAATTAACCAGTGTTAGGAACTTGTTTCAAAAACATGTGACTATGTGAGTATGGCACTGGTGGCCACTTTATCATCAGATGGCAAGACTGTATTGATTTCAGTGAAGTCCACATACTGCCCTGGATGATGATTTTCATCTCTGTGATGGCCTCCCTTATGACAGTGGGTAAATTCGCTTTTTTTTATGCCTCTCAACCTCCTGGTTTGCTTGTCTAGCCTGTTGGTACCGTGAACTCAACAAGATTAAGGCTGTTTCTTGTGATGAATTTAATAGTTATTGGCATATGAGCTACTGATAAGACAAGTTCTCTAAACACTGCTGCAATACAAATAGACATGACCATATATATCACTCCTTGATAACAAGTTTTCTATGTTTTTCCAGTTTCTTGTATGACTGGAGCTTGCTTATATGCCCTTCAGGCTTTCACCACACATCATGCTCCTTACACACGTTTCAGTGTCTTGTTTTTTCTGGAAAAAAAAAATAATATTGCTGGTGTGGACACTAGGTGAATGCTTACATTGACAGCAATGGACATCACTTTCTAAGAGGGTTTTCATTAGAGGAAAATAATTTTTCAAAAGCTTAACCCTCCTACTGTGCCATCAATTTGCACATACAGACTCTAGCATGGCACTAGAATGAGAACTTCCAGGATTTGAGTAAAAGGGAAATTTCCCAAAAGATTAATGATTCAAAATCAAATTCTTAATCTGACATTTCAAAGCAGCTTTCACACGCTATTTTGTATGGTCTCTTTATGCTCCTGGAAAACATATTTTTCTAATTGAGGGCTGTTGTGATATCTGATGAACATCAGAGAATTTTTCATTTGAAATACAAGAGGAAAAGCATAGACTAGTGCATACAGGAGAGGACAGGAGCTTAAAACTAAGATTGCAGTAATATTTTGTTGTTGTTGATATTTCTAGAATATCAATAACAAATTAGTTTCAGGTCAATCACAAACCAACATTTTCAGTCATTGAAAAGTTAAAAAGGAAGCACCACTTCAAGCCAAACAGTGTCATCTTTGATCTAAAACAAAATGTTGTAGTTAGATTTGACAAATAATAATTGTTTTTTTTCATTTAAAAATAAAATTCAAGGATATTCCAAAGTTTAAAGGAATTGTACTCTGAAAAATAGAAACTTCATTTTATGGAAATGAAAGAACTTTTTCTTTTCTTTTTAAGTAGGAAAGTGAGTAGAGAGATTAATCTAAAGTTTGTTTTTTCTTTTTTCAGAACACAAATTGGCTTGATCAGCTGGAAAAAAAAAATTGACAAACTGAGGCAATCTAAGCACGGGTGAAAGGGCAGACAATACTGAGACATGAGGTTCAATCCTAGTTCTACAACGTGAGGTCCAATCCTAGTTCTACAACTGACATGCAAGATCTCCCTAAGGAGAATCAGTCTTTGAGCTTCCACTCTATTATGGGTGACCTTCGCACATTTCACATCTGTAGGAATTCCTGTTTCGTGGACACTCTATGCTGTGTCAAAGGTAAGGAGGAGCAGGGACAGTTGTAGTGATTTTCTCTGCGATTAGCTTAAATCCTTTAAAGACACTGAGTAGCTAGACATAACCTTACCAATATGGGAAAAGATGACGCTTCCTACCATATCTTTCATAAGCTACATTTTGTCACTGCTCAGAAAGGAGTTACATCATCTGTGCCCTCATTTACTCATTTAATAACATTTTATTTGCTTATTTACTTTACTTACTTGTGCAAACTGTCTCATTATGCATCTGATATTACATCCTGGAGCATAAGGTTAGTATTTGTGAGAAGCTTTGAGATTCTTAGGTAAAAATACATTCACAAATTTTGGTAATATTTACCAAAAAACATTACCATTTCTGTCACATATCAACATCAAAAGCATCTAATCCATGTCTGCTCTGTATAGGGATGTAACTCCTTGTCTGAATCTGAAAATGGCAACCACTTCTACGTTGACATGAAAAATAGGACATCACAATCTTATTTGTTTCTGAAGTTACTCTTAGGTTCAGAATGGTGTTTTCCCATGAAATAGCCTTAACTTGAACAGATTCAATTCTGGACTGATGGATCAGAGTAAACGCTTTGACATGGGAACAATTAAAAGTTCCTATGGCGTTTCTATGGCTACTTCATGTGAATGCCAAAAAATGTAGGCATTCCAGTTTTGAGCAATTAGAAATTGTTTAGGAAGTATCAAATCTAAACTATGGATACAACTGACATTGACAGAAACCCCAGCTGTAATTGCAGTGTGTTCACGTAGGAAGAAGGATCTGGGAAACTACAGACCTGTCAGTCTGACCTGGGTGCCAGGGAAGGTTATGGAGCAGATCATTTTAAGCACCATAACACAACATTCACAGGGCAACCAGGCCATCAGGCCCAGCCAGCACAGGTTCATGAAGGACAGGTCCTGCTTAACAAACCTCATCTCCTTTGACAAGGTCACCCGCTTGGTGGATGAGGGAAAGACTGTGGATGTTGTTTATCTGGATTTCAGTAAAGCCTTTGATACTGTTCCCCACAGCATTCTCATCAAAAGACTGGCTGCCCTAGGCCTGAATGGGTGTACACTTGGCTGGATTGCTCACTGGCTGGATGGCTGGGCCCACAGAGCAGTGGTCAATGGAATTAAATCCAGTTGGCGGCCAGTCACTATGGTGTTCCCCAGGGCTCAGTGCTGGGGCAGCTCCTGTTTAACATCTTTATCAATGATCTTGATGAGGAGATTGAGACACCCTCAGTAAGTTTACAGATCACACCAACTTAGGTGAGAGTGTTGATCTGCTTGAGGGTAGGGAGGCCCTTTAGAGGGACCTGGACAGATTGGACCAAGGGGCCATGGTCAATTTTATGAACTTTAACAGGCCCAAGTGCTGAATCCTGCACTTGGGCCACAACAACCCCATACAAAACTATAGACTTGGGGAGGAGTGGCTAGAAAGCTGCTCAGCAGAAAGGGACCTGGGGGTTTTGATTGACAGCTATCTGAACGTGAGCCAGGAGTGTGCCCAGGTGGCCAAGAAGTCCAATGGCATCCTGGCTTGTATCAGGAATAGTGTAGTGAGCAGGACTAGAGAAGTAATTGTCCCACGGTACTCAGCACTGGTGAGGCTGTATCTTGAGTACTGTGTTCAGTTTTGGGCACCACAGTACAAGAGGGATATTGAGGTTCTGGAGAGAGTGCAGAGAAGGGCAACAAAGCTGGTGAAGGGTCTTGAGGATAAGTCTTATGAGGAGCGGCTGAGGGAACTGGGGTTGTTCAGCCTGAAGAAGAAGAGGAGGCTGAGGGGTGACCTTGTCACTCTCTACAACTACCTAAAAGAAGATTATAGGGAGGCAGGTGTTGCTCTCTTCTCACAAGCTGCATCTGACAGAACAAGAGGAAACGGCATTAAGTTACACCAGGGGAGGATTAGTTTGGACATTAGGAAAAAATTCTACACCAAAAGGATTGTCAAGGACTAGAACAGGCTCCCCAGGGAGATGGTTGAATCACCATCCCTGGATCTATTTAAGAGCCGTCTAGATAGGGTGCTCAAGCATATGGTGTAGAAGTGGGCCTGGTGGAGATAGATCATGGTTGAACTCAATGATCTTATAGGTCCTTTCCAACCATAGCAATTCCATGATTCTGTGATTATCTGCAGTTTAGTCCACAAGTTTCATCCACAAACTGGACTCCTGGCAAACACACACATTTACATCTCTAAGGAAAGCCTTGCAATGCAAACACTTCACAGTCCATAAACTCTATTGAATTGGACACAGCAAGCTGTACAAGAAATGTCCAAGAAAAATGGAAACAAAACCCTCAAGTTAAGTCAAAGGTAAGTTAAAAGCCACACAGCTAAATATACTGTCACTGAGTGCCCAACTTAGAATTACTTTTACCCGTAACATCCAATAGCAAGGGGCTACACAACATAATACCATCTGTCACCTCCACCCTTCTTGAAGTAAACATAATTCTTGCATGGTGCTATCTACTGAGATATGTTCTATGTTATTTAGTCACATAAAATGTCTTTGTCGTATATACCTTAGAACATTGAATAAGAAAACACACTGTTAGCCCAGTCTTTTTGGTGCCTACCTGGTTTCCTATCACATGTTCTCTCTGTACTCTCTTTAAAATTCTTTTCAAAAAATTCATTGGTAATAAACTTTAATCATGAAAATGAAGCACATCAATACATAGTACTCAGCCGTGCTAATCAGAAAACATTTGATATGGAATTGTGTTTAAAATCACATGTTGACCCATTTTAACTTTCCTTTGTTCCTGGCTTTGTGACATGGTTTAACCGCAACTGGCAACTAAGCACCACACAGCTACACAGCTGCTCACTCACTCCTTCCCCTACCCTCTGCTGGGCTGGAGAATAGAATCAGAAAAAAAAAAAAAAAAGAAAAATTT
>VYZX01021488.1:77354-95145 GCA_013401335.1 Brachypteracias leptosomus | reverse complement strand
CCTCCAACACTTGTGCCGACATGCTGGCCACACACACACAGAGGTCATGGTTCCTAGTAGCCAGTTGGCAGGTGGTGGATATTTTTCTTGCAGCATATGTATGTGTGGATGACTGCTCTTGCTGTGTGACTGACTTAGTTGCTGGCAGTGCTTTTGGCTGGGGTATACTCTCTAGCTTTATTTTAGTTCCAGACATTTGATGGGTTGACTCTCCTGTTTTGTTCTCCCGGACAGTATTTTTCAGTATTTCTTTTTTTTTCAGCATTTCTTTTTTTTTCAGCCTGAGACAATCATGGCTGTGAGGATGTCTTTTAATGATATTTGCACAGCTCCAAGCCTTTCTGTCACTTCATATAGCTGTGAAGGAACTGTGGTGCATAGGTATCTGTGCACATATTCATGCAATGCCATCCATGATTATGTGCCTCCCACTTCTTGTATACAAATTTGTTTCTGTATGTGCACACGTGCATGCATAGTCCTATGCCCTCCTGATTTTGTAAGTATGTCTGTGCCTATGTGCATATACTTTCATTGGTGTGTCCATTTTTATAGTCTGTGTATACCTGAATATGCATATTGTCAACATGAATGGATATGCATCCTTTTGTGTACTCTATCCTTTTAGTATATAAAGAAGAAAAATATTTCAAAAGTATTATTAAAGTTTCAAAGTCAAACAGCAGATATGTGAAAATACTGTATTTCAGATTGTTTGCTCATCCCGAATTATGACTCAGTGTATATATATCTGCTAAGATAATCTAACTTCACATCTATAGATTTCTAATTAATTCAGTGCTCAAGGAAGGCTCCATGGCAAAGGAGTCTCCTGCCTCATTTATTGCAAAAGCTGGTTGCTTTTTAGAGAACCAGGCAAATTATTACAAAAATGAAGGACCTCTGAATCCTTGATCCAGCACTTCTCATCCCTCCAGACTTCCTTTTGCAATCTTTCTATATTCTAGACTCAGTCACCTTGCCTAGTTCTTTATTCTGATCTCAAACTCATCTTCCAGCCATTTCCAGCTTTCACTCACTCCTCATCTTTTCTTTCCAAATTAGCCACACTGTCAGCACCAGAACTGTTAATGCAAGTTCATTCTACCTTTGACATCCTTTAGTTAAAAGCCTATATTATCAATTCCCTTATTTTCCCCATAATATCTAAATACTACCTAAAAAAGTAACTTCTGCCTCCATTGTTAATGTGCAAAACATGCTTACGATGTGAAATGTTTCACAACTATAACATCCAACACATGAATAAAAGTAGATTTCTACTATTCTTATTACAAGCAATTCAAGATTCCTGTAACACCTGAAGGACAGTCAGAACTTCTCTATTTTAGAAGCTCAGAAGAAGTAAAAATGTCTCAATAGAATATGTGAAAAACAATGACCTAACTATATGATGGTATTTTCAAACAGTAATGAATGTTTATGAAGTGATATAGAACACATAACACAAGGTATTTTCCTGAAACATTTTGTTACAAAATGAAGTCTTCTTTTCCAAGCCCTAAACTCTGTAATTCTTGCTGGCAACTTATTTTTGTTGAATGATGAAAATCATATATATGTGGCACTGGTAAAATGGTGACATCAGTCAACAAGCAGTGCTCACGGATGCACACTGTGTACTACCTGATGAGTAGAACAAAGATAAAAGGAATCTTCAGTTTGTAACAACAGACAGAATAGTTAGGAAATTACGGTGAAGAGACGACTAGAGCTTCACCTTGCAAACATTGTGAAAAGACGGGAAACCACAATAGATAAGAGCAATGCAGCCCATGAATCTTGTCTACAGAGGCAAAATCAAATGCTGGAGTAAGAACACATAAATACAGTCCATAAGTTATAACACACACAGAGCCGGGTGATGACCTCCAGGTATTGTCAGGGACTGCAAGCACATAGCTCAACCCAGTATTTGGTGAAAATAAATTAAAATGCTCCCAAAGAGTCTTAAAGGTATTCGATAAGTGTCGTAACATTTCTTTGATGCATACACTTCCACGGGCTAGCCTGAGACTTCAGTACTATTTGAATAACTAGGAACTTTTCAAAATCAATGCGTTTTGAGTGTGCCAGACCTAGAGTTCAGTGCTCTGACACTTATAGTCACCTGATAACAAGTCTTTTCCAGAAGCCATCCACTCATCAGTCTCACTGAAGGAATGGGGATGTATGCAATGCATTATAGCTCACAAGACAATTACAGCCAGCCAGTACAGTTACGCTGGCAAGAAACTTCCAGTGCTAAGTATGGGATTCAATGGAGAAAGTGTTACTGGCTAAGCTGCACCAATGATATTTAAAGAAACATTCAGGCTATTCTACTAGGGTTTTTCAAGAGGGAAATTACTTACGTTTACTCTGGAACATTTTCTAGCTTTTCCTGCTCATATACTACTATTAAACCATACAATTTTTCCTACTACTACATAGTAATTTTTCTTGACCCTTGAAAGTATACTGGAAATAGAATTGTTCAGAATCTAACATTTTGTTTCCATTACTATTAACAATAGATTTCACATTCTACTGCCGATCTGTTATTGTAATTCATGCTGCACTAATGACATTCCAGTTGCTTTAAAACACAGATTTTGAGAATCAGAAACATGACTGACCACCCCAATCAGAAACACTAGCATTCAAAATTAGAAGCTCGATATATATAAATTAACAATTTTCAACTAACTTGTGGATTTATGAAAATTCTTCCCAATGGCCCAATTGCTAGAAATACTAACGAAAAGCAAACACAAAAGTACACAGACTACGCCTTAATTAAGTCTCAATTCTAATACCTAAAAAATGTTTCTGGAATTTCCACTATTATCTGTTGACTGTAATAGTGATGCATATCTGCATTAGAAAGGTTAGTTAGCTCATATTTCTGATGTAATTTATGATTGTAGTACTAAAATATTTTTATATAATTTTCTTTTTTAAGAGAAAATCCTTCTCTTCAGATTAGTACAGCAATAAAATTTTGGATTATGTCCAAATTAAAGTGCATTATGCAAGAAAACTTTAACATATACCCATATAACTCCCTCCAATTATTTTACTTCAACCAGTTGGCCAAAAATTAATCCAGAAGTAGCCAAAAACATCATCACGCTATTTTTTTCATACCTGTTTAAAATTTCAATGGAATTTCTTAGAAAACCTGATATTTAAAAAATTTCTAGCTATTCTAGATTAGATGGATAGAGCTAGAATTTTCAATCCACAGAACACCTCTAAGCACATATGTTGTTCTCATTCAGGTCTTCCCGACAGATCACCTGCTGGTTTACAGGCATAACCCTAATGTCAAGCATTGAGCATTCAGTCTCCTTTGATCATTTGCTGGCCTCTCTAATGCACAGGATTAATTATTTATTATCACTAAGATTTATTTCTACTGAAATAATACCTTGGAGGACTCTCTACAGGTAGTCTCTGCTTCAAAGAGTGTAGCATTGAAGTGTAAGATAATTATACTTCTGATCCATTATGGTTTTGTCTGAAATATTATATCAATATATATACTCTTCAGGCATTCTGACTTACTGTGCTTCAGTGAGTCAATACTTCTTCTAGCAGCTTACAAAAAATTATACACCTCTGTCCCTCCTGCACTATTTCTTAGCTTACTTGGGGCTAAAGACTCATCTTAGTTATAAAGTCTGTTACAGCTTTTTATTGAATTTTTTGTTCTGAATTACTTTCAAAACAAAAATAATTTTAATGTATAAAACATACACAAGACTTTAGAAGTCCAATAGAACAACACTGCAATTATTTCAAAGCAATAGTTTATAAATGAAATTAATTATAATATCTTGAAATTTAAAATCCAGCTCTGCATTGCTCTCTATTTGAGTAGCTCTATAAAAACTGACAAGAGATTTAGCACAAAATTAATTTGCTAAACTGAAGCTTTGTGATCTGGAGTTGACTGAAATCGTCCACAAGCTTCATGCAAATGATGTTGAAATGCATCTTTTTGCAAAGCAAAGTGCAGGTAGAGAGTAGAATGGTGTATGTGGCACATATTACAGACTGAAGATAGAAAAAAACCAAATAACTATAAAACTTTTTGCACAGGCTATTGTATTTCATGTAGAGTATTTTTAAGATAATGGTGGAAATTTGAAACAACACACTGGATAAAAAGATACTTTGTCCCAAGGGCAAGTATTGTGGTGATCAATTACATCTTGAATTGCAGGAACAAAATTAACTAACTTGATGGAAAGCACCATATTGCAATAAAAGATATCATATACAGATGAACAGGATTTGAGAATGCTGTTTATTTGAAACAGCAGGTATAATACACTGTACCTCTATACCTCCTGTTGGAATATTTCTAAATGAGCTACCCATATTTTGCAGCATGACTACACTTTGATTCATGGAGCCAAAGTAAATTATATGCTTTGCCAATAAAAATTCCTTGTAGAGGCAGCTTTTTTCCATTTCATTTTAAAGTGAATATGAAAAGAAACACATACAGAGACTTTTTTTTAACAAACATTGCTATGTAAAATGTATGATACAGGTATGAAAGTATGTCTGTATATGTGTACAAAGGTATTTTCTGTAATGAAACAATTTTTGGTACAGGAAAGATGGAAAATCACTTTGCATGTATGTAGGCAGTGCAAACGGTACTATCTGTCTGAGGGATGGAAATAGTCAATGAAAATAATTCACTAGTTTGTTTCACAAGTGAGTGATATCTCCTTGGTAATTCTGTTAGTGTGTCAAGAAAGGGCACAATCAGTAAGAAGCATCGATGAGATAGCTGCCTAGTAATTAATAGCAGACTGTAGGCAGCTGATGGGTATAATGCACATCAAATCATTCATTACATGTCATGGGAAGATTACAATACCTGATTCATTTATGGTACTCACATTGTTAGAATATGAGTTTCATCATGTTTAGTTTCTATTTCACTTTCAGTGCTGCCCTTTAGACAGTGAAAATAGAAGTGGAATGGTCACTAACATTAAGTTTAGGCAGCTGTAGTTCCTATCCTTAAGGATATTCACAGGATCCATTTTCAGTCACCTAACCTAGCTGTCAATGGGATGGAATCCATCTCACATAATGCTGGATGCATTAAAAGGCAGATGTCTCATCTTCCCAGAGAACTGTAGCTTTATTCTGTGGGTGTTACATCAGTCACATCCAGTTTCTGCAGAAATCAATCTTACTAAAATAATTCTTTGATATGCACAGTATAAAAAAAGAGGACTGAATCCTTACTTACATTAGCATTTTGTTGTTAGGCATATGAAGTAAACCCTACCAATTTGACTGGGAAAAAGGTACATTTATTGCATGGGCAGTTCTACGCTGGTTGTAGGAATGAAAGGAACAGATTAAAACCTTTCATGCTAAATATAAACAGAGACATTGGATAACTCAGCTCAACCAAAAACTTTAAACAAATCTAACAGAAACCATCAAATTCTGGTGGAAAAGTTAGAAAGAATATTTGGGGAGCAAGATATCAAGGGAACTTCAAATCTATTTTCACTGTGACAACTCAGATATTTTCGATGGGAATTTGAAACCTTTTGGAGAAGTATCTGAGGCTGGAGACCAACTACTAGCAGATGACCCAAGCTATTAGCTCTCTATTTAGATGACTACAGTTTCAACAGGACTGTTTCTTTTGCTTCACTAGTGATGTCATAGTGACATACATAGTTTCTCACCTCCTTATTAATAGTTGGATGTAATTATCATATTGATTCTAAAGTAGTACTGTTATTCTGATGTGAAATCTCAGAATCAATCCTTTATTTGCTGTGAAAAAGAACAGACTACTTTCTCCTCCTTCCCATCAAGCAGGGGCACCTTCCTTTGAGAAACACTCTGCAGAATTGGTCCATTTCCTTCCTTCCCAAGCTGGAATGTCTTAAAATCTGCCAGCTGGGTTCCTTTTCACCTGTGCTTACTTGTCATCTCACAGAAGGTTAGCTACCATTCTAGAACCTTAGAAAGACCATATGTCCTGTCACTAGGAGGATTTTCTTCCATGTTCGTCATTGTACTGTTAAATCACTTTTCACTGCAATAAAGCAGGGATTATTCAACAGTCATCTGCAATATGTTTTCAGTGACATTTATTGTAACTCCCTTCTACTGTAAAAGACTCTGTAACATATGGGTCATGAAGCAGAATCCCTGAACTTACCAGTTCCCTTCAGAATAGTTTGCTAGAATCCTTTTTTTTTTTTCTGGGAATAAGGAGAAAAAATGAGTAAAGTTTCTTTGGCAATGATTAGTAACCCCATGATGAACCTGTGTTCTCTGAGTCATGAGTGCAAATGGTATTAAATGCAGACTGTTAGCAGGAAGGTGAACATAGTAACAAATCATCTTTGGGGACCGGGCACCACTGACAAGCACTGGAATGCCTTGTGGTAAATAACTCCCTTCTGCATGCATCATCATCAGTTGGTTTAATCCAGGTCTGGATCATGTTGTCATAACTCTGCAATGGCTTTCAAGAGCTTATAAAACATATGAGCAAACATATGTATATGTTTATGTATATGTTACATTTCCAAAGCACTTTCATCCTAAACCTCACAAGGAACCCAATTATAATCATATTTAGGCATGAAACAATGTCTATTAGCAGCTAGTAAGATTTTCCAAAATTCCTTATATAGATACCAGCTTACTTCTGAAAATACCATTAGGTATGTACACATCTGCATCTTAGGACACCTAAATATCTTTTGGGAAAAACAATACAAGTACATAGGTGCTCCACTACATTTAAGTTGCCTTGTAGGCTTCAGGCTAATAGAAACTTTAAAACTCTGTTTTGCAAATACTGTACTGAAATAGCAAAACAAAATCAAATGTAAGCTTTAAATATTCTGTTCATTTATTTCCTGAAGCTGCCTGTTAGAAAGAAAAAAGGTATTTAAAATTCCCCCCTACAAAATTTTAACTGAATTATCATGCTTCCTAAATTTTCTGTATAAATGCAGAAAGAAATGCAAAGAAACATCCCCACAGAGCCCTCTATCTTACATCCACAAGTGCCAAAAATTCCGTTCTTCCCCTCACCTACCCTAAAGGACTGCTCTCCCTATTCTGCACCTTATCTTCCATTGTCCTTGCTACACTTCTTCCTCTTTCTAGCTTCAGTATTGGAGTCCCTGCCACCTCAGTGCCCTACAATGTTCTCTGCAACACTGCCATGCTTGGGAGTACTGTCTATCTCAATTTAACACTATTTAGTAACTTATGTATCTCATAGGCTGTAGCTAGAGTGAATTCTGAATCACTGCTACACTAAACTTCGCTTGGACTGGATCCCAGCCTGGATCTACCTCCATGTTCTCATAACTGAAGATGCCAGCACCACTGTTTAAAACTAATACACCATTCTCCATTCTGTCAAACTTTGTATTAGCAGCTAGTCATAGTTGCTTTCTTTAACCTAAGTATTTTCTTCAATGCTTCTTTACCAAAATTCCTCACTCTATTCTTTAATCTAGTGCTCTTTAATTTCTATGACAGTGTCTTTCAAAACACATTTTCTAATGATCTCTCTTCTCATCTGCAGTCTTTATACAAACAACCATCTTTTTTCCTGGAGAAGTCAACCCATAGATGTGAATTCCAAACCAGCCACGGTGCTGAGAGCTTTGAAGCTGAATAAAATACACCTCAAATCAAGACTGTTTTTAAACAGAAAGGGATTGAGATGATTAAAGTGGATAAAGAAGATATGAAAAGCACTGTATTAAGCTGGCCTTTATTATTTAGTATTTCCTAGGGACTCACTACACGTAGCAAGGTCTTGTTACTGAGTGCGGAAATAAGCCATGTCAAGTTTTTAACATGCTTTGTTATGCTTTAATAGTCAAACCATTAAGCTATAAAAATGTAACGATACTCATAAAAACTTGACACTCCTCACTAAAGACAAGGCCACTGGAAGCTGCCTCTGCTCCAGCACAACCCTGCTGAGCCACTTTACTAGCTCTCTGACTCCCAGCTCTGGGACACAGCGGCACCGTGGCTGCTTTCGGCTCTTATGGAAGGAGCCTGACCCACCAAAAACACAAAGTAGAGGCTTAGAGCTTTGTTTGACTACAAGCTTTTACTGCCTGCTGCAGCCCTTTCCAATTTCAGAACACATTGCTTCATTGCTTCACAGCTGTCTCAGTGAGCAGAACCACTGAGGTTAGACCTCTGTGGAGCCAAAATTCTACTGTGTAATCTTTGCCCATCTCACTTGGACTACTTTATTAGATCATGTCTATTTCTCTAGTGGAGCTCTGGGAGATACTAAGATGCTGGCAACAAAGGTCTAGAATATCTGTTCTAACCTGTGCAAGTTGTGCTATACCACATAGCATCAGAATGCCACCCAATGGTATACTGAGTGTCAGAGTTCAGATATGTCTTCTGTTTGTTTTTACAACATTTCATCTAGAGAAGAAGTATGAATGAAGAAATTAAATTATTTCTCTGGATATGGAAGTTTCTTACTTGTTTGGAGTTTATATACAAAAATCCAACAAGCCAATACATGTGGTCTTTTATTTATGTAAAACAAAGCACATTATTCCTTGGAAATGCATCTTGCATTTATAGCAAAAGCTAGTGAGGATTTCAGTAGCCCTTAGTTATGCAGAGAGTTCTTTCTACTGTTTCAACTAGCCCTGAAGAAACCTCCATTTCCTGAAACTCACAGAAGGCAATGTGCTACCAAAGAACTGCAGATGAATGCTTTATTGAACTGATTTTGAACTAACCAGGCAAGTCAGACATTCATCTAATGGGAAGGTGTGAGGAAAGTGTTCATAAGACTATTACTAACAATCAGCAATTACTTATCTAATAGTTAAAACAATGTACTTGTTTTACTTAGAAACTGCTAATTAATTTAGTAGTTTTGAGATCCTGAGATCCCTTCTTTTCATGCAAGCCATGGGCAACTTGTTCTGCACTTCTGAATCCTTCTAAAGAAGCTCATGATGACAGATGAAGAACTGAAATCAGATTTGACATTTTATTTGATCTGCACAGCTGCTGAAATCTTTCTTAAACTAAGATGCTGACAACTCTGCAGCAGAAGGTAGAGATGATCTTACTGAAGATCAAGAGTTTACAAAGCATTTAATGTGAGTCCATTGGGCACAATTGTACCACACATTTAGTGTCTACACTTACCACTGCTACAATCTTATTATATTAATAAATTCTGAAATAGGAATTTACTTCTCAGATTCACATCTTTGTGTAGTTTTGTCAAGTTCGCTATCCAGACTGGTACATGTCATCCCATTGCTCTATAAATACAAGGCTGGATAAGAGTCATTTTTTCTATTTGCATAGGATATACAGTAAATAGGGCTGGGAAGAACATCAGAAGGTCATCCATTCCATTTTCCTGTCCCACAGCAGGTTCAATTCCTCCTAACCATTCATCACAGATGTTTGTCTTTCGTTTCCATAAAAAACTCCAGCCTCTAAGAGTACACATCTCTTTTAGTGCTTCAGGGTCTTTCAGTTAAAAGGTTCTGTTAGCCTTCTCAATGACAGGAAATCTAGCAGATTTGATGCAGCTATTCCGCACTGCTTCTGCAAACGTATTTATGAAATAGCATAGGCATTCTTTTGAACATAATAAAACTTGGAATATGGGACAAAAAAAACCAAACCAAAACACAATGCTGAACATTATTCATGCATACAAGTAGTTTCGACCCAGCTTCCACTTCTAAAAAGTAGCAATTTCGAGTAAAACAGCTTGCTCCATGCATTTCTTATTTTCTGACAAATAGGGATAAAAAATAAACACTTACTGGTTTTATGCCTGTATGTGTTAGGAATGTAAAGTTTATTTCTATCTGATAGTCAGTATGATAGTTTGCTGTATTCTGATCACAAGCATATTTCTGAATTTTCCTGTCCAAGCCATCCCCACCAGGACTGGAGTACAGCTGGCCCAGGGAAATTCACTTTAGCTTGCACAAACTTACCACTGTTGGTGCATACGCAATGGAAATATGATTGGAAATAGCTATACAATGTGGAAATCGCTAGCATTTAAAAAATTATGATCATACAATGCCTTTATGGGTGCACATAGGGATTGCCATGCCATCAGATCAGTGGTCCTTTTAATCCAATACTGACTAACCCATCAATTACTGATGGCAGATTTTTTAGTATTTGTTTGTTCCTTTTGTTCCACTGATGTATTAGAAGAGAAACTTATCAGAGTAGAAATTTATTAAAGCCACATGCAATCATGCCTCTAAGTACTGAAAAAAATCTAGTGTTAGCTTCATGATTCTTCTGTTCCAATATTTATCTACAAGCTTTTTTCACTAATTTGCCATAAAGCAATTCCAAATGAGTCTTATGGAATTTATGGTATTTCTTCTTTCTGTGGAAAAAAATCCTTCCTCATAGAGTTTGTGAGAAAGAGCTGGCAAAGTGTTCATATTGTGTCGTTCATATACATGATGGGTGGTTTTGAATTCATAAAATAAATATGCCAAGAACAGGTCTTTGTTTACTTGCATCTATGTACATCTATGATAAATGGTGGTGGAGAGCAATGAAATTTACAACTGAAAATATTAGAGATAAGATGCCACAAGATGCCAAGAACCAGTACAATACCACATTTAGAATCATGTTCCTATTTTTCTCTCCTCAAATACTTCAAGCCATTCTGTTTTAATTGGCATCTTCCTAATAACTTGAGAGTTACATAATGTTAATAAAAGTTAGTATGAGATTGAAGAACAAAGCATTTTATTTCAAAGCTTAATTTTTCAATTTACAGGGAATGAGAATTCTGGTTGAGTTTCAAATGATGATTTCTGTGGTTGCTAGTCTGGCATGATCACTTTCTGAAGAAGCAGAGATCAATCATAGCAAGAATTTAAAAACTGACAGGGACAAATTCATCTTGGGTGCAACTCCAAAGTTAATGTAGTGATGCTACATTTTGGCCCACAACTTAGTACAAAAGAAAAACAGAAAACATCCCCCTAGTATTCTTTTACAACAAGCAAAATACTCATGTGGACCCAAGATATACAGTAGTGATCTGTGGAGTTGGTTTATACACAATGTGTGAATTCTGCTTGCTACAAGGGATTCTGTCTACAGAAATCATAATAAAAACTCAATGTCAAGCTCTGGTCACCTTCTGTGTTGGCAGTTCTACTTTTTAAGCATATTGAATATGATATGGGATGATAACCTGAATGACTCTTTCAAATGAGATAGCTGAATGGTGAAATCTTCAGAAAAACTAGTTTTCTGCACTCACCTATTCATGCACATTTCTGCTGAAGACTAGAGGATAGAGTAGGATTTCCACAGAAAGGGGTAAGAGATGTTGGCGTCTCCCTTCAAAAATGCTGAATATAAGAAAATGAGAAAGAGATATATGGATTGAAGAAATATGGAAAAAGGGACATACCTGGAGAAATAAATTCTGCTGAGTTGTTGAAATGCCTGAAGAGGAAGGTAAGTGCTTACAAAGAATAGGAAACAATAGAAGAGGCTTCATGTATTAAGAAGCAAGGTAGATAGAGGCAATAGCTCTCATTAGACCAACAAGTATGGCTGGAAATTTCAGAAAAACTTCCAGCCTCCCTATGTTAGTTATCTAGAAAAAAATATTGCCTCTACCATCAAATCTTGCCTTGACTCTGATCATCATGACCACTATATGATTACCACTGATTCAGAGCAAAGCCACAAAAGGATCCTGTATTCCTAAAATCATTATGATCTACTACAAAAAGAATCCAAGGTGGGTATGGAATCATGGTTAAAGTAACAAGTGCATGAGTTTACTCTTTTGCCCGGAACTACACATTCCCTGTAAAAGTTTAATTTAAAATAAATAAATAAACAATTGGAAGCCTCTCAACCTCTTTGTATTCATTTATCCTGAAACAGTCATTTTCACATTCAGAACACCTGCTCCAAGAAAGAATACATCTAAAAGTATGCATTTTGCAGTCTTTGCAGGGCTGGGGGGAGGTTGTCAGCATGTATCCAGACAATGACAATAGTAAGGCCACAGTCTCATGTTTCTAATGGTGGAAAAAAGAGCACGTGCTCCAGAAAGATGACAAATAGACTTAGGCAAGAAAATGCCTAAATTATCATCCTTTCCATTAATAGAGCTACAGAATATCTAGAAACTAAAGCTTTCCAAGAGATAATTTTGTTCTTCATTCTGCCACAGTGTAGGATCAGCTCTGCTTAAATATCTACAGCATCTTCCATCCCACTGTACTTAATACAATCTGAACTCAAACCAACATCCAATTACACCTATGGAAGAGACACCACTGATCTACGTTAGGCTTCAGCACATTCATAGTTGCCTTTATTCATTACTGCAATGTTGCCCCCTCTGGGAAGAGCATGAGAACCACTTATTCTTGCATAAAAACCGTGCTACATTTCAAATTTAAAAAAGAGCTGTAACTGAATCTGCAGGGGAACCAAAACCCCAAAAATCTGAAATAAAAATAACATATAAATCTAAAATATTATTGAAAATATCATTCTTGTTGTGAGTTCTTTATCATTTGCAATTACGAAAGCGTGAATCCTTAATATAGCTGTTATAGCTCAAGGAAGAGCTGTGAGCACCAAGCATACTTCACTGGGCCATGTTCTCCCACAAGCACCATACAGAAGGTCAGCCAAAGCTATGATAAGGCTTAGAAGGCTATGAATATGCAAGCTGCAAACATTGAGGCTACCTGACAGAGCTGCTTACTGGGAAAAAGCTACAGGATCATAAATGATCCCAAATGTCTTCCTAAGGACATGACAGTGTCCCATATACAAGACAGCAATGGGTCAGCCTTGACTCAGGGGCACGCTTGCCACCTACTGGTCAGCGGCTGCTCATCACTCTTCTGAAATACCTCCCCAATATTTGCCTAATCTAGTCCACCATGTGCAGAAACTTTTCTGTACTATCAGCACAATACATCCTCCCCTCGTCTGCAGCATTACTCAGATCAAGAAAATCCTGGAGAGATCCCAATCCAATTTGAAAGAAGATCTTTGCAAAACCAGCTGTGGTCATGGATGGTTCCCAGCTGCTGCTGCCTTTCCCTCGCCCTCTTTCCACAACCTTCAAATTCCACTTGTAAACAGAGTCTGAAGATGCATATTACAGCTGGCCATCTTAAGTAGGGTATATAACAGTATGCTGCAGTCTCACCAAACCTGTCTAACCCATTTCTCAATCCCACTTGTTCTCTTGAAAAGCACTAGTGTTTACACTGGCAACTGTTGCTCAGCAGGTATCAGTCTTGCCTGTTAAGTGCATCAGGCTGAGCTCTGAACTTGTATTGAACACTGACCTCAGTAGGAGTCTTTGCTGCCTAGGAAACAAACTGAGTAAAAGGACGGGGAATTCAAAGCCCTATAGGTTGCTGGCTGGAACTTAAAGACTGGTGCCTAGGGCTGCTTGAAATATTTCCTTAAAATTGCTTTTCAACAGGAAATTGGATTTAAAGACCACCCCCTCCCCTCCCCCTTCCTCTGTAAAGCTGTCTGGTTTTACTTCAGCCACAATCTGAGTGATTTGATTGCCTTGTGCTCTCGTTCTCCTGCATGGTCTATAGCTTCTCTCTCCCACAGAAGAAAAGGGTATGTATCCCAGGAAGCACAATGGCCAGGCACTTGTGATCCATCCTCTCACAGTAAGGAGATATTTCTCAAAAAAAGACAGAAGCTACTGCAGTTGAGGTGAGTTCCAAGGCAGCATTACCAACCTGGATGAGGTTTTCAAAAAATATGAGTTACCACTGAAATTTCCAGTGGCAAATATTGTTTCCCTTTCTTAATGGAAAAAAATATCTAACCCTTTTTTTTCCTAAATGATTCTGTGTAATGATGCATAGGTCACTGAAAAGTTGAAAGTGCCTGCTGTAAAAAAAAAAAAAAAAACCAAACCAAAAAAACCCCATGGTCTTCATTTCACACAGGTGCCCAGGTAATTTCACAGAATTACTACTTCTGCTAATACAAGCTTACATCTTTGCACTTAGTAACTGATGTATGGAGAAAATCCTCCAGTAGAGGCTGGCAGATTCTGGGTAGCAGCAGAATGGGAGATGCTTGTCTGATAATGTCTATGGCGTCCTCATTACAAGCAGAAATGGTGGACGTCTAGGTAGAAATGCAAGTCTCTGGCTCCAGACAAACCTGTCATAAACAGATGTTCTGAAACTCTTCAAATATGGAAGAATAAATCCTGAACTCTCCGTGAAATAAAACTGGAAAAGCAATAGATACTAATGACATTTTCATTACTGATGAGGATAAGGGATTAATGTGCCAATATCTGTTATACACGAGTTGTGTAAAGAGAAACTAAAGTTAAATCCAGTCTTGCAAAACACTAATCCTGAGGCTGAATAGTGTATGTACTATCTTTCATATGCCAGTGGAACAAATGGAAGGGGAAGGTGGTCCTTACCTCACACAACCACCCTCTTGGAGTGAAATTCATCTTCTGCACATCTCAGCTAGCTGATATAGACTTCCTCTATAGCCAACGAAAAGCAACAGGCATCCCTAAAGCACAAATTATATGAACAGTTTGGGACGACTACAGTAGGGTGGGTCAAATTACACTAAATTGAATTGAGTCTGCTCATCTTGGTTCCTAGATCCTTAATTTCTGTAATTATGGACCACTGATAGTGTAGTAGGATGTGAATAGAGGCAATTCTTGCTTGTTCACAAGGTAGACAGAATAAACATTTGTCACTAAAGATGGGGAGCCTGGCAGCAGGAAAGGTTATACTTGCCATAGACTGGAGTATAGGAGAGTGTGGATCCAGAATGGAAATCCTAGTTGAGAGGTTGTTCTTGAGCTGATGAGATGGGCTGGGACAGTCAGTGCCGCTTCTCAAGAGGCAAAGCTTTCCCTGCCAACAATAGACACTGTCTGATATGCCCAAACTCTACCCACAACATTACAAGCTTTCCAGGGCTCTGGATCAGCTCAGAGCATTCTGCTTGCTCTAACACTTAAACACCACTATAACTCTTCATTCTTTTGGGGGTATTAAGACATTTTCATTATTGTTCAGGAAAACTGAACAAAACACAAAAGCCTTTTTACTGACCATATTATCTTTTCACATCATATGATTTTGGATAAAGTGTGAAAAGGGTCGAGTTCTGCCACCAGTTTCTATGAGAACCTGCAGCCCGCTACATTTCATTCAGTTAAATTCTAATTAATATGTTATATACTTAAGAAATGGTCTTGTATGGCCCTAGCTAATTGTGTAGCACAATATATAGCAATGTATTTTTGTAAGTGAAAAATGAATGAGCTGTCCTACAATAAGTAATAACTAGAAATTTGGACTGAAGCCCAAATTCAGTAGTAATTTATGTTTCATTAACTTCCCTGGAGTTTCAACCTTCATCATCCCTGCTATTGACCTTACTATTAAAACTAGTCAGACAAAATTATTTTTCATATGTAGACCTAACCCTAAAGGATGCTAATAAGTTATTTTACTGTAAAATAAAAAGAATGGATACTACTCCTGGTGCCTTATATCCCCTCATATATTTCCTATGTTTTTCCCACACTATGTTCTACAACAAAACATAAGCACAGGTCACAATAGTTACTTTGTATAAATGTCTCTGATTCCATAAGAAAACATTATTTGCATTTTTTTTTTCATATATAAGCTGTTATTAAGGGTGTGTAACACACTTATATCACAATTATTTTATCAGGAAACTTAGATCTGCAGTTTAAAATCTTAAATGCATTGCTCTAACTATAGGGAGATTTCCTCCAAGTCCTGGCTTGCAAAGCTGTGATTTGAGCTGTTTAAGAAGAAGAAGAAAGACTTTACTTGGCAAGAGCTTTAATTAGCAGAAATTTCCATGCTAGGAATATTATTCTGCATGAGCAGAAATTGCATAGCTCTTGCCTCTAGATGCCTTAGAGATGCCATTGATTGGTCATATTCAGAACGGGGGAATTATGTGACCCAGTGCTAATTTGAATTCCTTTACCAAACACATTTTTATTTCATCATCTCAGCTGCATAAAAGAGTCAAAGTACCACAGCTTTAAAGACTTTGAATTCCTGCTGTTCTGCAATAAAATAAGGCAAGAAATATTAGCCATCCCTGGTTGGTTCTTTAATTCTTTCCCAACAATGTCAAAGTATCAGTGTCCTACAGGTTTTAGTGCAGGTTAAAGACTGATACAAAGTGTATGCCTGAATAGAAGTTTGGAGTGAGTTAAGGAGAGAGAGAACATTTTAATAGGACATTGGTCCAAAACAGCCCAGCTTGTTCCTACCTCCTGCTGCCTCTTCCTCCTTTTCACAGGACCTTGATTGTATAGAAACAGCACAGACAAAAACCACAAACAACAAAAGGTTTGCTCACACCCCCAGTGGAGGTCATGAGCATGCTACCATAGAGGAAAAAAAAAAAGCATCAAAGGATGGTTTGGTTTATTTATAAGCAAAGATTAATTAATAGGAGGTTTGATACTTTAGCAACATACATTTGAGCAAATTTGTATTTTCAAATTGTTCATTTCATACATTCAAGGAGCACAGTGCAATGTGGCCTGGTGCTAATTTTAAAAATGAATCAAACCTTTCTGTACCATGATCCAAAACCTACAAACTTGTGTTTCAGAGGCTTCCAATAGTATCTGCTCAGATTTGATGCTCCAAGGTTAAAAATCACAAAAGAGCTGTGTTATACACAGCAACAGTAGCTGTTTCCAGCAATTTTTCAATTATTACATTGTATACTCTCCAAGAAAAGTAACTATTTTGGCTACTGGGAGACAACCTTTAAAAAAGGAGGCAGAATGAACAAATTCCCTTAAAATATCCCACTCTCCTTAAAGGTTGTCTTTAAAACTGCTATTCATTATAGCAGCATTTATACCCGCTAGGTGACGATAAACTATGATTCAGAACTACCTGTGTCACATGATCAATAAGCCCAACATGCACCATTCACTTTTAAATCAACCCTCTCCGAACTAAGCCATGTAAATCCTTCAGAAATTCACGCCAGTATTCTCCTCCAGATTACACATAGAAATAGCCCAATGACGAAAAGTTTACCCATGTACAACCCCTTTAACCCCTACTATTTAAGTATCTGCTTGGAATTATCAAGTGACCCTTGTTGCACTCTTGGCTAGTTCACACTGGGTCTGCCACAGCGTGGACCCACCGCGGACTCCTCTTTTATCCAGGATCTATGAAACAAACTATTTACAGCGTCGCCTTTCCAAGACAGCACTGTCAGCTCTGCCGGTCTCAAGAGAAAAACCCTGCCACCTCTCTCTGCACGTATGTGTGCACCCTTTTCTTCTCATGCTGTCCCTGACATCCACCCACCCTCCCGTCCTTTCCCACCGCCTGCCTGCCCGCTTATCTATTTCCTTCTATTTTTTAGCAACCATTTCCAAGCCCCCGCCACCGCTAGCGCAGGCAGCCAAGGTGCCGTCCTGCCTCAGCGGCAGCGACGACATGTGTCTCCGATCAGCGGCTGTGCGCTAATTAATTTAGAATCTTTACCCGCTACGGTTTAAGGAGTGGGGAAGGCCCACCCTGGAGGAATGCACTCTCCCCTCCCGCGAGTTCCCCCAGCACCCGGATCCCTGGCGCTGCCCCCGCTCCGCCGCCCCCGGGCCGTAGCTCCTAGTCCCCGGGCCCGGCGATTGGCCCGACGG
>VYZX01021488.1:32064-77319 GCA_013401335.1 Brachypteracias leptosomus | reverse complement strand
ACCCTCCCTCCATCCATCCCTCCCCGGCCCCGCCGCCGCCGCCCCCTCGCCCCGGTGCAGCAGGGCCAACCGAGAGACTTAGGCACAGGCAGCGACCGAGCCACCGCCGCTTCGCTCCCGGACACCACGCAGCATCCCCTCGATGTCCGGCCGCCTGACCTGCTGCCTCCTGCTGTGGGCCCTGGGCCATGGGGGCTGCCGCTCGCCGGCGGGGGAGGGCGCCGGCAGCCAACCCGCCTGCCTTGTCCAGCCGCCGGCCGCTCGGGACTCGTCCTTCCCCGGCCGCGACCCCCCCGGGGGCTCTTCGCCGCCCCCCGCGCTGGGCAACATCGCTCAGGACATGGTAGCTGTCCACATGCTTAAGCTCTACGAGAAGTACAACCGGGAAGGGAGCCGGCCCGGTGACGGCAACACGGTCCGCAGCTTCAAGGCCAGACCGGGTAAGAGGGGCCGGGCGCAGGGGCCACCGCCAGAGTCCCCTCACTCCTCTTTTGCTTTAAAGTGACGTGTTTGCGCCGAGGTTGTAATTGATTTTGGGGAGGGAGGGGGGTCACGCAGGGTGAATACTGGGGAGACCTTTCCTAACTAACTGGTCACGGTGTCTCCCCTTTGCTCTGCAGACGGCTTCCCACTTCCCCCAGCTCCCTTCTCCCCCCCGAGAGTATCTGAAGCAAGGTATCTCCCTCCAGAAAGCCTCTGTTGCTGTGGATGCAAACCAGCGGCAAAAGAAGCGCTGTTCCCAGTGCACATCGCACTAGGTCGAAAGATCTTTTCAGAGATAGATAGGACCATGAAGCTAGTAGCGAGTGCTGCAGCCGCGGGTCCTCTCCTCGCAGGTTTCTGTGAGGAAGAGTGCCGCCTGCGGGACCGGCCGCCTAAAACTGCTCGGGATCTTGAATTCGCCGCACTGCCTAAACCTGAGAGGACAGATGTTTGACCTCCCTCTCCACAGCTTTACTTGGCTTGATTACGAGGGTGAAAGAGCATATCTTCCGTGCCAAAACTACACTTTCGTTATCCTGGTCTTACTTTAAAATAGTAAAGAGGAGGTTTGGGTAGTTAAAATACACTTTAATTTGCCAAGGAAACACAAACTATCTTTTCTGGAAAATGTCTTGGTTAGCTCTTACAGACTATAACTAAGGTCTTAGCTCTTAAAATAAGAACAATACCAGTCTCTAGAATAGAATTTTTGTTACATTGCCAGATTTTTATTTTTTTTTTTAATAGGGATATCTGATAGATGAATTTTAAACACCGCTTTTGTGAGTTTCAGTCTATTTCTCCTACATTTAAGTATTGAGTATAGAATACAATGCAGCATACAGTGGTTTAAGGAATGGTTACTCTAATAGTGCACAATAACTAATATTCTCTGGTGCCCCTCCAGCTTAATTTCTACCCTATGTCAAATGTAATATTAAAAAGTAATCATTCAAGGAGGAGGGGAATCCCATGGAAGGGTAAGTGACTAACAGAAATGTCTAGAAATCTAGGAGTTAGGATGTAAAGCAATTGCAGACACCTAGGAGAGAAATAAATTGCCATGCTCTAGATCTTTAGCTAGCAGCTGCTAGCTAACTGGGTTAGAAAGGAACCTCAGCTGTGGATGGTTATTCCATGACCTCCTCCTATCACTCTTATTTTTCTGTGAACTGACCAGCTGATCCTGGCTGCTACTCAAGCAAGGCCCTTGACCACAAGAAGAGTGATTTAGAAAGAATGCAAAAGTTGAACTGTATTTTTCTTCATTTTTCAATTAATCTGCTGAACAAGTTACTTGCATCTAAGTGGTTTAAATTCCGGTTTAAAACACTAAACCAGCAACATTTTCTACTCACAGATAGACTGTACTGACCAATTACAAATTGATATTTTGTTAATGTGTCAGGTCATGAAACCAAGGCAGAGATGCTTGGAAGTAACTTGTTTTTCTGTGCAATGGCAATAAAGCACACTTATGTCCAAAACTCTTGTCTCCTGAGTCCCATCTGTGTACCTACTCTACTGAATCCCATCTCTGCCCAGTAACATGGCGTTAAAACAGCAGCTCCTCTGCAATGTTCCTTTGTCAAGACAATAGATGTTGTTTCTTTGTAATTCATCAACCTTAGTGATGAACAATCTGAAATGAACCATAAAATGACACAAGATGAGGGAGCGAAGAAGAACCTTACCCAGCAGTATGTTTTTCTTTATCTTCTCCAAGAAATTCTAGTGTTTTCTTCTGAAAGAAGAAATTTGCATGGTTTTCTAACAGGACATGTGGAATGTCTATACTTTATAAAATATGGATGATAATTCTGACACTATTGAGATAAGGAAAACAGACTATACCTAAAATGATTTCTATTAATACAAGCAATGGATTTTTTAAAAAAAACAATACGTTTCAGAAAATCTGTAGCCTTATGTTCCTATGCTGCAGCTCAAAGCTGTTTGTTAGGGGACACTTGAGCATCGGTGTTAGTTATGGATGTCAAGGTGAGGTCTTCAGAGGTTCAAGATGTCAGTCCAGACTTAGTTTGCTCCTTTGTTGCATGTATTCTTGAGGTGTCTTCAACTATGCAGTTGTATTACCATCCTACATATCCCTTATGGGGTACATACAGGTGGTATTGTCTGGGTTATTGCATGTGAAATATTCTTCCATATCCAATGTGAGGCACTTGCTATATATACGCATGTGCTACTTGCACATGTTCCAAATACAACTTCTTCACCTTCCTCTAACAGTACTTATCACTTCACGAAGAGTGCTTCATAAACATCTGATCATCTCCCCTCCCCAGCTCACCTCTATGGGTGTTCTCAAGAGTTCATTATTTCTCTGATATGGAGCTGAAAGATGACAATGAACTAATTTCTCAAGTTCATTTTTTCTTTAGGTGCTTCCAGCTTTCAGGGAAATTTGCAGCTTTAGAAAATAGTGCCAATTGACTGAAATTGGTTACACAGTCACATTGTAAGTGGTTTGTAATCAAATGTGTAATATTAAGTTCTTGTCCAGCTTCACTTCAGTTGCTGAGATTGGGAGGAATTAGTCTTCATGGCAGCAATCTGTTGTCTAAGCCATGAAACTTCCCCATAAGTCGTCTCCTGCAGCTCAGACTCATGCCTTGAATATCGTCCATGCTCTGTGCTAAATGAAGCAAAGGTCTTGGTGAATAATAGCAACCATTTAGTTAAGTCTATATCATAATGCATATGTACAAGAAAACCAGATGAAGATTACCTGAAGAACAGTAATTCTGGCCTCTAGAGCCTCACTTTAATGTAGTTTCACAGCTTAAAATCTTTTAAATGAGGTGCTCACTACTTCTTTCTCACAAATGTGCTATCAGAAATAGCACATAAGGCTGGTTTGATAATCTTTACTTAACTGCAATGCAACATTCCCCTGTGTGGATTATATACTAAAGGTTAATATTTTCTTTCCTTGGCCACTTGCATTTTTGTTCTCTACCAATCTTTTGCATGTATCCTCTACACATCTTGCCTATATTCCTAACCTGAAGCTGTCTTCAGTGATCATAGGTAGATACAATCAGTAAAATATTAACAGCTTTAATGTATACAGCTGGTAGAGTTCAACTCAGAGTAAATTTGCAAAAGGTAACAATTCTGGCTTGCAGTACAGCTTGGTAAAAGCCTGAGCAATCAGATGCAGTATGATAAATAGGATTATGCTTTATCTAAAACTTAAGTCTCCTTAATTCCTAAAAAGCCTGTACTTCCTGGCTTCTGGCTTTTCAGTAGCTGCAGATTCACAGATTCTTACTCTGTTCTACAAAGAATTTTGACTTTTGAAGGACTTGTTTCACTCTAGAATGCAGAACTAATTTAGATGAATTAAAAATCCCTTGCTCTGAGCTATCATTACAAGTTAACTTCCCACCTGAAACCTTGGGACTCTGGTGTTAGAAACTCTTTTATCCCAGTGATGCATATGTTTTAGTCCTACCTATAGAACTGATGGTGCTAGGAGCATTCTACTGCTAAAAAAAAATGTTAACATTTTCAACTGTACACAGCTCAGGTGGTGAGAAGCAATGGATAGACTTTTAAAAAATATATGTCTTCTGAAATAAACAAACATTAATAACATCTGGTGTTCTGAAGGAAATACTATGACTATTCTCTTCCTTGGTCTGAAAAATAGGCTAGCAGCCTTGTGAAATTTCTATGCTTTAAGGACTTGAATAGAATCTAAACTCATAGTATGAGCACCTGTACATAAGACTAGTGTCGATTAAAAGTTTACTGAAAGGAATCTTGTCATGAACTGACAGAAACAAATAGGTTCTCATTACAGAATACTGTTTCTCTTGGCCTCTCTGCCACCTATGAAACCATTATGTGGGCATCAGTACAAGATGTTCCATTTCACTGCATCAGAAAAAAAAATACAGATGGTGTAGATGGAAATTACATACTTGAACATTTGTATTTCCAGACTGTCTATGTGGGCCTGGGATTAATGAACATTCTAACCTGCTGTGGCTTAGTCCAAATGATGGTTCTATGTATCATGAACTGTAAGACAGCAGCACCCATTTAGTGAGATGTAGCACTATTATAAAATCATAGAATGGTTTGAGTTGGAAGGGACCTTAGAGATCATCTAATTCCAACCTCTTGCCATGACTGCTTTTCTTGCCTGCCTGGAATGAAAGGCAGTCTAAAACTGAAAATCTCTGGGAAGAGTTGTATCCTTCAAGTATACAAAAGCTGCCCAGTATGTTGGGCAGTCCAGATGTTATTATAATATTGCTATTATATATTGTTAGGGCTTTTTCCTCCTCTTATTCACCATAGTTTTAAGCTGAAGTGACAAACTTGGTATACTAACTGATTTGAAGTGGGTTAGTGAAAAGCAAAATTTGTTAATCCACTTACATAGGAATAAAGGTTTGACTAACATTTTTAGCCTCAGAAATTTATTAATGTCTTCCTTGCTCTCTTGCAGAATTCTTGGCCCAGAAGCACTTGTACTGCTTCAATCTGACATCCATGCAGGATTCAGAGATGATCCTTGCTGCCACTTTCCACTTCTATGCTGACAAACACCCTCGGCACCGGGAAGTGTTTTGCAAGAGGTCTAAGAACTCATCCTGTCGCCTCCTTCACCTGCCTCCTATCCTGCAGCTTAACCTCATTTTCCAAAGCATTCACCAGAATTCTGCCTATAGACTGGTGAAAGGGAACATCACCATGGTTCTTCAAAGACGAGGGGCTTGGCATGCAAAGGACATTTCACACATCATAAAAGAATCAAAAAAGGCTGGAGAGCTCATTCTCTGTGCTGAGCTTGATTCTGGGGAGAAACACCAAGGCTTCCCTGAACAAGTGACCAGTCATTTACCTTATATACTAGTTTATGCCAATGATCTTGCAATCTCTGAACCTAACAGTGTGGCAGTCACCCTTCAGCGTTATGATCCATTCCCTTCCAATGATGGGGACCCAAATCTATCCCCTAATGCTTCTACTGATGCCCGAGTGAGGAGGGATACATACCTCTCTAGCTCTATTCAGAACAATGAGTTGCCAGAAGTAGATTATAACAACAATAAATACAATAAACATGACATATGGGAGAATGCCTACAAGTCCTTGAAACCAAAAGCCTCACGCAAAGACCGAAGACGAAAAGGGCAAGAAAATACGGAAACACTTACAAAGTCTCAGGTGCTAACTTTTGATGAGAAAACAATGAAGAAAGCAAGGCGAAAACAGTGGAATGAGCCAAGGGTTTGTTCAAGAAGATACATGAAAGTTGACTTTGCTGATATTGGCTGGAATGAATGGATCATATCTCCCAAATCATTTGATGCCTACTACTGTGCAGGGACATGTGAATTTCCAATGCCCAAGGTAGTATGACTTTTTGTTGTTAACTTGCAAACAGTAGAACTACTGTTCTGCCTATTTGGCTACTCCTTTAGTTAGATTTTAATTTAGATTTTTATATTTTTCACTATGTTCTGTTGCCTTGGTCAGCCTAAACAATTTAGGTAATATTGTTTCCATCAACTTATTCATCAGAGCCCAAAAAGATCCCAAGTTATTTTTTAAAGTAATCTGAAGAATAAGAAAAATGCCTTGGGTTTATCTTACAATTTCTCATATCTTGAAACCATAACATAAAGACTCATGCAGCTTATTAAAATATGGTTACACATGCTAAAATGACAAACTACTCTGTTGTGGTAGCAGAAGTATAAAGTGTTATATGCTAATAATGAAACAAGCTACCGTATCAGAGTATTTCTGAATTCCACTGGGAATACCTTAGGAGAAAAATGCACAGTAGTGACACTGAGGTATTTTTAACTTTAAGAAACTGCTTGTCACTTTGAAAATAAGAATGCTGTTTAATATGATATTTATGTCTCTAAATTTTCTAGTGGTTTTTAAATCTGATAAATTCTTAAAAATAAGATAATCCTGCTGGAATAAAAAAGTTTATCTACTTTATGTGGCTGGAAATGTCATAGAGCTGTCTGTAGCACTCTAAAGATAATGTATTGAATTCCTCCTATAGAATCAGTGTGAAATTTGCTAATAGAGAGTCGAACACAAAATCCAGTGGAATTTCAATTTAGCACACTCCCACTCACTTGCTCTATGGTAAGACACAGAAATTTTGGCAATCCTATGCAGCATGAGAGTTATTGGAATTTTATAGGGCTTTTAAGTAATGGTGGAAGGGAAGATTTGAAGCACTGCATAACCTTCATATTTAGAAAATGTGATTATTTTGCAATTCTACCCACAAATGGCCTAATTATTCTACTGACAATTTTGTATATGGTCACTCATCACATAAATAATGGATACTGTTGTACAGTAGAGAATTTCAAAGCTCTGAGACAGAGATCTGCCCTACTTTACATACAGGGAGGTTTGTATATTTGTGTTGAAATAAGTAGCATCATTTCAGGAAGAGTAGCTACGCAGGCTAGTTTAAGTCCAGAAACATTGGAAATCCAGACATCAAAGTAGGGTGCACAAATCTGATCACATGTTCCTATGTAGCTAGCCAATGCTGAACCATGTAGACATAAATTGATACATGGCCTGGTAAAAATTAAATCTTGCACAGGCTCACATACAGCTTCACTCTTTTTTTTGTTGTAAAGAGGTAATATAACACAATCACAATCACTTATCCAAAGCAAAACACATCCTGGGAATATGGGTCCTCTGCCATACACCCACAGTCTTATGCACCATTCATATATACCAAAGGAAAAAAAAAAAAAAAAAGGAAAAGAAGTTATGTTTAACGGCCCTGGCTTCTGGTGAGCAAAAGAGGATGACACCAAAGCTGACAGAACCAAAAGAGAGTGGAACCATTCCTAGCTAGGATAGTTAAATAAGTTTATATTGCTGACTTGTTTAATGTCTTACCTAGAAATATTACTTGCTGTATAATAAAGATTCCCTTGTAAATCAAAACCCCTTACTTTATTTCTCACTTTTTCACTTGTTTTCTAGATAAATTAATGTGGCTTCACTAGCATCTTGGTGCCAAAAACCCCAAAGAAAAAAAAAATACTCACAGAAATTTAAAACTAAATCATAGACATATGGATTTGGGGATTTTTAGTTATACACACTCTTTGATTGTGTTCTATTTGAAAGAGTTCTGCTTTTTGTTAGCTTTGTATTTTTAAGAGGGAAAAAATAGAGGTAGATTCACAGTTGTAACTTTTTTTAAATGACTGTTTCCAAATGAACAAAGATAACTAGGACATCAACATGAATGAAGCTTCAGGTCAGAGCGTAAAGATTTCTCCATATTATGGAAGGAGAAATAGCGCTTTTTTTCTCTTGCATATATACCCTAAATCAGGAAAGTATGCATTATGATCTTGGCACTCCTAAGTCAAAGGCCAGATTAAGGGTATTCATGAAGACTTGGTCTATACAGTCAGCCTGTGATGGACAACAGATACCGTATTTCCAAGGTACTCCTTTAGAACTGTGGAGATAGAATTATATGCCTGGCATGTTGAGAATCACCACATTGTATGACTATTTTTTTTAAATTATTGGTATATCACTCTATTAGTACATCTATTTTAATAATTGCAAATCTTGATCTAGATACAAAAGAGCTCTGGTACAAATCTGGTCACAGCATATTCACCTACCTTACTACTGTGAGGGGAAGACTAGCTTATATGGTTAAAATAGTGGCTGGATGCACTGCTGCGTTTGCCAAAGAAGTGCCAGTCCAACATGTGGTAGAAGTAGGTAGGAACATATCCTTTCTCTGGTCTACAGTAATTAGAATGCTCTTGGTATCATCCTTGTAAGTGTATCAGTTAATGGGTTTCACTTCGTGAGTTGGATTCAAACCTGAACACAAAACTTTCCTGAAGCTAAGAAATACTGCTTATTAAGATGGGGTGAAGTGTGTTTTTTGAGAGGCAAATCCATAATAAAACAGACTTTAAGGGAGGTACAAGCAAGGCATAACAGGATGGTCTAAAGTATGTCAAACTTGCTGTTCAGTTGGTTTTGGGCTACATCACTATCCTTCCATTTTCTGAGGCCCAAAATATTCCTGAGTTAGGATTGTTCAAGAGGTTAAGTAAGAGCAGAACCTGGCCTCCTGTATATAACTTAGTATCCAGCATTTAAAACATTAGTACTTCTTCAGTGCCATTACTACTGGGTATTCAACTCATTATTTCAAGCTTTCCACTTTAGCACATCAATATAAAAACTAATGTGAAACTTAGCCCATGATCACTGAACACTCGTGCCAAGTTTCCAGAAGAGCTGGAAAATTTGGAGTCTGGCTGGATGTGGGATGGGTGTGTTATCTGGCTGTGTTGTGGGTGTAGGGCTCAGGCAGCCAGATTCTGTACAGAGTAACAGTCCATAATAAGAATTTTTCTCTAGAAGCATATTTGTGCATAGTGTATACTCTTGCAGGCATTAGAAACCTATTAATGTTCTTGTCTTGGTAGACAGCTACTCATGCTAGACTTTGCTCACACCTATTTCTTCCTTGCAGATATTAGAGCCTGAACAGCTGAAGAAGATCCTAGTAGGATCTTCTGCAGGTTCCTACCCAGGAATCCTGTAAGTCAGTAACTGGCACTGAGGGCAGTGATGGTTATCTGCTGCATGGGGTCAACAAATTCTGTTTCTGTAGCACGTTAGGACCTGTGACTGTTTTAAACAACAATATGAAATAATGAAGGTGCTAGGAACACTTCAGGATTTTCATAAAGGTTAAAGTAAGAACTTGATTCCAGAAGCTCTATTTTTTTTAATTTCTAAACTCTGCAGTTGCTTAAACACATGAAAACTGCTTCTGTCTCTCTCTTGCTGTCCAGATTTGCTGACATGGCCAGTGCAGGCAGAAGCTCATTTCTACATCACATCGCAGCTTTGAGTCTAATTCACTGCTGCTCATCTGTAGACAGTTTTGAAATCTAAAGATTAAGTATGGCATGAGAGAGCAAGCTGTTGCTAATTATGCCAACACATGTTGGTTGCAGAAAGGCACTTTCCAGGATTGGTCACTTGTTGGGTCTTGGCTATGCAGACGCTGTCTTGAAGCCCTGAAGGATCAGAGACAGATTTCACAATTCCATCTGAAAGCCTTAATAACAATTAAGGTTTGGGTCTGATTTGCTAATAATAGGCTACACTCAAAGCAAATGTATCAAAGCTGAATTATTCTAAAAAATACCCACTTTGTTATACCCATGGACTACATAACTTTTCAAGTTGAAATGAAAAATCATGTTTTGCATATACTCAATTATTATTTGAAAAATAGAGAAAATACAGGAGATATTAATTCATCTCACTTGAAGTAGCTGCCTCCATGTGGAGGTATGCAAAGTCTCCATCTGTTGTCCTACAGATGTCATTTTCCACCTGATATTCAGCTATGTACCGAAAGTGATGAAAGATTTCATGTGATGCATTTACCTGATCTGTGCAAAAAACATGTGAAACTGTAGTGAAAAGCCTGATATNCAGCTCAGACAGACCCACTACGGACTAACACAATTTTCCTGCTGCTCTACTCATTTGCTAGGACAGTATTCAAGCATAGCAACTGAATAGAAGTCACTGAAGCTTCAGCCTCAGTGGTGGGTTGCATTGCCTCACGTAACTGGAGCACATGCGTTCCAAGCTATGCTGAGGCGATGACAAAGAAAGGCTGTCTGGCTATCACCAGTAAACCTGTGCTTGACTGTATGTACCTTAAGCAACAGAAGTGGTGGAAACTGTTTAGTACTATACAGTTGCTCAGACTGCAAGGGTCAAGTGTAGTCTGTGAATAAAGGCTAAAAACCCCCAAACAAACAAAACCCCCCAAAGGAGTTACATTTAACTACTAAAAAGTATACTATTTACATATCTTAACTTTTTCCTTCTCTTATTCTCACTGCTGTTATGCCTAATGGCTGCCCCCTCTTCTCAAATATTTTTCCTTGTGTTGTTTACTGCATCTAAATATCACTAGTGGAAATAAAATTGTGTCTCAGTACCCTGAACAGCATGTAGATGTAAAGCTGCTGCGAAACCTCACTTCATACTTTTCCTGCTCTACCAGCCTTTTGTTTTCTTCTCCTACTTTGAGACTTGCTCAGGGGAGAAAGACAGAGGGAAGTAGACAGACTACAGGTATGAAGTACTTGTTTGTCATGGGGTTATGATCAGACCGGCTCTGTCAGGTTGTTTGGCTATTCTAGACTAACTCCCCCGTGTGGGCACTACTTCTGGAGCGCTCTGCTCTTTTTTAAAAGAGAGTGATTACTTCAAGAAAAAGTAACTCATTCCAGGTTAGTGTACATGAGGAGAAATACTACCGGAACATAGGGATAGTTATTTTGGAAATACTTACACTAGCCAATTTTCCAAGTCAGACAAGAGGTGAAAAATTAACATCTTATGACTGAGAAGTGTTCCCCACCATTGTTATTTTCTCCTTCATGCCCGCCTCCAGCATCTAGTAGGTGCAGTCAGGGACATTCTCTATTCAGGCTGAAGACTGACTGCTTGCTGTGCCACCAGTGCCCTCCGCTGGTATCTATGAAGGCAGCATAAGGAATACAAAATATCTCTTGGATATACCCTGCACAAGAAAGCTGAAAGTGTGAGGGACTGACTACGCTGCACTGCCCTGTGACTCAATCACAAATATTCACTTTTTTGAGAAAAAAACCCCCAGAATTGTTGTCATTTTCCAAGTCCAGCTGTGAAAGCGAGTGCTCATAAATGAAGCAATAACTATTTCCTTCTCTATTCTAGATTGTCCGGCCATCAAATCATGCTACGATCCAGAGCATCGTAAAAGCAGTAGGAATCATTCCTGGCATCCCGGAACCCTGCTGTGTTCCTGACAAAATGAGCTCACTCAGTGTCCTATTCTTAGATGAGAACAAAAATGTTGTTTTAAAGGTATATCCCAATATGTCAGTTGAAACTTGTGCCTGCCGATAAGTTCATACAAACACACCTTTAACGAGATCGACACATCCTGCCTGACTACACTGGGAAAGTTGTGATGGAAAATGAATCTACTTCTGAATGAATACAAGCCTACAATTCCTCTATAGAAAGAGAGTGGAGAGACTAAAATGATGCACATGCTCACCTGGAAGGATATGTCTTTCATATTTATCTTCCAGTAATTCAATACTTTTGCAAATGCCTTCCTAACCCACCTAGCCAAGACATCTGGTGTTTAGTGAGAAATTTAAGAGTAAAGTTTTTCATGATCAAAGGACTAAAATATGTCTTTAAATGTGATTTTTCTGACTATTTTATCTCTTCGGTTAACCAAGAAGATGGGAAGTAAACTTGCAAAGACAGGCTTATTTTAGAATGTCACTTTTGTACACAAATCAAATTTTTTTTGCCTAAAACACTCATACTCTTAATCTGCATATTTATACTGAAAAATGCTGTAATAAAGGGCTTAAAATGTATATTTTCTTTGGGATGCAAGTATAGTGCACTGCATAAGCTTTCATATAAACAGTATGTTAATATAGCCATTTTTGGTTACCTTTCTCTAATGCATAATTTGTTCTACCAAGACTTCTGCAATATCACACACTCTGGTTTGCTGGATAATTTCAGGTTCTTAAACATATTCTCTGAGTAACACATATGATATAGCAATATGTTAAAATACTAAAAATAAAATAACCAAAATTTATATTTTTGTAAATTATACTTTATATCCTCTAGATTGTTACATGCTTTTAACAAAAGCTAATAAATTAAAGGTACAGTAGTATCTAAAAATAGTTGAATTGTCTTTCGATAAATGGACTCTGTTGCATTCTGTTAATTAGATGGAAACACGTTTAGCTTGTCATAATGCACCTCAATAGATTAAAGACAGAAGGAAATACTATGATCATCTAGACCAACCTCCTGCATAGCATAGATCAAAGTTTCTGAACTGTGCATTATGGACATTCTATTTTAAGCTTGGGAATATCTTTGAAAAACATGCATAAATTTGGCTTTGAAAACTTCATATGACAGAATATCTCTACTGGACTACAAGTAGTTCCAAAAATTAGTGCTCTTTGTTCATATGCAGTGGCTTAATCCTAGTCTGAACTTGCTGATCTTTAGCTTCAATTCACTGGATCTTGCTATAACCTATTGTATTAGATTTCTTTTCTCTATTATCCAAAATACTTTCACTGTGTATTTTTAGTATACAGAGCAGGGTCAAATTTACATTTTTGGCTAAGATACTTTGATTTCTTATTCTAAGCCTCAAAACAATTTCTCACAGCTCGTTTCTGAACTCTTTCCAGAATTTTCATTAACTTTTCCAACAACGAACATCAATGAACCCTTTTCTATAGGTCTAGTCTTGCTCCCATTTAACACCAGCTCTGAACAGCATGTCATATTAGCTTAGTGCATTTGTATTCTCATTTATGCATTTTGTTTTCCTTAAGGAATCTTTTTTATATCTTGAATTAGTCCTTGAGTACAAACTTTCTTTCCAAGATGTGCTGATGCAAGCAATTGGAAAGAGATACCATCCTATGATCTGTTATGGGGTCTATGAGACATAAGGGAAAATGCTACTCCTACACTCCTTAGGATAGCTACAAAACCCTGAAAGATTTTGTCTGAATTTAAAGGTTTGTTTGCAAAATTATGTTATTTAGGATGGACAAAACAAAATTATATCTGTAAGTGGCGTAGCTCTCAAGGTATACTCTTACTACACAAGCAATACAATTCTCTTATTAGTAACATTTATTTTATTTGGAGCTTAGCTGTACCAGTCAATTCTCTATGCTAACAAAGTCTTAAACCACTATTTATTCAGGGTTTAAGCTACTACTTCCTCAGTTTTGGGTGCCTGAATGTCTATTCTTCCCCTCAAAAAGGAAACTTTGCATTTGAAATGGCACAAATGCAGTCAGCTGCTGCTGGAAGACACTGATACCCTTACTCTCTCTTTTGATTTCTATGAACATCCTGTAAACTTCTCAGTATTTAAGTTTCTAGAGAAAGTTACTATTGGCAAGCACTTAAAATAGCAGGTCAAGATAATTCCACTAACTAATCCTAAAAGAATTAAGGATATATTCATATGGAATGATTAAAGACAGGAACACAGCTCATACTAGCCAGCAAAGTGTTAAGGACACTTTTTTCTAAAACAAAACCAACTTCATTCTTTGAAGACACAGTTTAATTGTCAGAGGTAACAACAAGAGCTAGAATGTACCTAGTTTTTTGTGGAGTATTTCAGTTCACTTGCACAAGGCTGCATAATTAAAAGAAACCACTGGACAATATTAGTATATTTGTGTATCACATACATTAACAACTGTTTCACTGCAAAATCTCAAAGAGCAACTTTTGAAATTAATTGCCACTGAATGAAATTGTTCGTTGTAAAGTTTCTGCAAAGCTGACACTTGACCTGACACTATTTGACATATTTATATATGAACTGAAAGTCTGTATATAACAACCCCCACAGTACTTGCAGAAGATAGTGTTTAAGGAGAGAGGTATTTATGTATAGTTCATTTGATCTAGTTGTACTTCATGTAATCAAAATTCATTTTAAGGTAGACAGATGCAGAACCTAGTACCAAGACACAAGGAATGGAGGTTGCTCCTACTCAGTAAAGACTGCACCCTTGAAATCCATAACTCTTGAAAGAGTTTTTGTGGATATCATGGATCTATGGCACAGTATGAGAATCCAGGGTGATGCTATGTAAAGAGCACTAGTGAAAGCTTTGAAAAAATACACACCATAGTAGTGAACCACATAAGGAAAGATTTTATTTCTATACGTAGCACTGTTGAATGGCCACTAGAAAACTACACATAGCCCCAGTGTTCACCTTCTCAAAGAGGCATTCAAATTCTGGACTGTTCAGTGGATAAAGAACTGGCTGGCTGGTCGCATCCAGGAGNGAGAAGAGGAGGCTCTGGGGGGACCTTATAGTGACCTTCCAATACCTGAAGGGGGCCTATGTAAAGGCAGGGAAAGGTCTATTCAAAAAAGTTTGTAATGATAGGACACGGAGTAATGGTTTTAAGCTAGAAAGGATAGATTTAGGATGGATATTAGACAAAATTTCTCTAACATGAGGGTGATAGACCACCGGAATGGGCTACCCAGAGAGGTGGTGGAGGCCCCATCCCTGGAGTCATTCAAGGTCAGGCTTGATGGGGCTCTGAGCAACCTGACCTAGGTAGAGACGTCCCTATTTGTGTAAGAAGGTTGGTCAAGATGACCTCTAGAGGTCCCTTCCAGCCTAAAACATTCTATGATTCTATGATTCTAAAAGACACAAAAAAGAAACAAAAAATAGTTAGAGAAAATGTCTTATAACATGTGACTAAAAAGCACAATCTGTTTATTTTATCAGAAAGTAAACTGAGAAATAACTTGATTACATTGTACAAGTACTTTGACAGAGAGAAAATGCCAGTGCCATGGGGCTCATTAAACCAGCCAGAAAGTTACAAGAACTCCTGTCTAGAAGGTTGAAGCCAGGCACACTGAAATATTAAACGAAGCACCCTGGGTTTTTAAGTGTAAGTGATAATCTTTTAGAGTAAGCGCTACAAAAATTGAGAAATCTTTGATTCTTTGACATCTTCAGATAAATTCTGGATACCCTTAAAAAGTTATGCTTTAGCCAAACCCAAGTAATGGGCTCTGCACACAGGTAGAACAAAGACACAAAGGCTTTGAGAAAATCATAACAGTCTTGCTATGCAGGAGACCAGGATCAATACCCAAATAATCCTTTCTGACTTTACACCACAGGAACATAATTAACCAGGATCTTGGATCCAGTTGTGTCTTGAACAGGCACATAAATTTGAGAAGTCTGGGATCACTTTAATTGTGTATGCACTGCTAGAAAACTAAAGAATGGCCAGAAAGGATAAAATCTTGTCCACATCTTTGCACTAAGATTATTTTTTTAATGCAAAAGTGAGCAACACTATTCAGACTTTATGGTACATGTGCAGTATGGATTGAGTTCTGTTCAGAAAAAAAAAAGATAGATTAATAGTACAGATAAAACACCTATCATTGGATTAAATTATTATGCATTCACTAAGATAAATATTGAGTAATATCTTTGTCTATAAATAAACTAGTTTTTTTTCTCCTGTGTCATAAGAAATTCTATCATAAGTCTTGTAATTTTTGCCTTGGCCCATTCTTCTAATGGATAACAGTATCTTCACAGATAATCTTTCTATTCTCAGGGAGACCTTATACTCTCCATGTGACCTTGGAAGATATAGTTGTGTCTTCATTTTGAGGTCACTGAAATGATGACTGATTTTTCCTGGACTGGATTGGCCATCAAGAATCTAAGAAATATATTACATAAGATAGTGTAAAAACAAGGCTAAATTCCCATACACCAAAAGAATCAAATTGAAAATGGACAAGCCTGCAAATAACATGAAGCAAACTTGACAGAAACCAGATATTTCACTTTGTACAAACAATAACTCTTGGCTGATAAACAGAAAGAAGTTTTAAGGTTGTTTCTATTGTCATGAGATCATATCTTACAGAATCACAGGTCTCCATCAAATGATTGGGATTTTCTGATTGTATGTGAAGGGACTGTAATAAAGATTTATGAGTTGTTATTTACTAATATCTAATAGAGTAATTTTGTTCTAGAGCTCTATTTTCTAGTCTTGATAAAAACAGTGTAATCTTCTACGTCCCTAAGAAAGCTTCTCTCTGTGTTGGCAAGGAAATGAGAGAAGAGTGTAATTAAGCAATGATGACCCTAAAGTGAAATGTGGATTCTTTACAATATACAATGTCCTTCCCACCAGCCACATGTGTTTGTCAGATGTTTACAGAATCTTCATTAACTAAGAGCTTTGCTAGATAACAGAAGCTGAAGCATGGTATCAATGACTCCGATAAGAGCAAGTGTACAACCAATCTGCTTGACAACTGACAAGAGGCTGGGGTTTGAAGCAGACTGCAAGAACACCACAATAAAGTGATTTGCAAAGGGCATTCCAGTTGTTTGCTTCCCATCTCCTTTCCTCTGTAATGAAACAAGACTTTTAATCAGCTAAAATACCCTTATCCTCGTGTCTCTCCACCAGAAAGTAGATAGAGAAGAAATGCAGTATTTTGGAGTATTAGCTGTAGTGTCTGTTTTCAACATCATTGCTTGTTTGACAAGAGGCAAGCCTTTGGAAGACTGGGACAGGTTACCAGCTATGGGAAGCTCTGATGCACATTTTCATGATCCTGGGGAAGTGGAAGATGAGACACATTTTGACTTTAAATCTTTCCTGGAGAATATGAAGATGGATTTACTACGGAGTTTGAATTTGTCAAGAGTCCCCTCACAAGTGAAGACCAAAGAAGAACCACCACAGTTCATGATTGATTTATACAACAGATATGCTGCAGATAAGTCCTCCATTCCTGCATCCAATATTGTAAGGAGCTTCAGTACTGAAGGTAGGAGAAGACCTAGATGAGTGGACTAGAATTTTAAAAGAAGTGCATGGACAGTAGGTGCTCAGATTCTTTTGAAGTTCAGAGGGAACTGAGTGCCCAACTTCCACAGATTCTTTAGAAATGAAATAGATCAAAAGTTTGGATTGTAGTCTTGCTCTGTAGTTTCTTTCAAATATTTAAAAAATACAATTACCTTTTGTTTTCTTCTTTGGTATTTTCACTGTACAATATCTTCTTAAATACATCAGCTAAGATGATGCACTGAATAACAGGGTTTACATGAGTCATGTTTCTCAAACATACAGACTTGTTAGATGTTAGAATGAAAACTTTTGATCATCTGTAATTGAGACACCCATGCTAGAGAGCTCTATTTTCAGGTGGGCTCTTCACGTATTTAAAAAACACAGTAGTCAACCGAGAAATATGTTTCTGGGTCCAAGCAGGGAACAGCAGTGCTCCCTCACAATTCTGGTTTAGATGGAAAGATTCATATGGAAATGGATAGTCAAGCTTGTTTCAACTAAAAAAGTTCAAGATCCCTCTCTGTGTAGCACTACACAGACTTTTAAAAGCTCTATCAAAAGAAGCAGTAAAAAAGCTAGAAGTAAATACAATCCTTGTGACAAAAATAAGACAGGAGAATTGAAGTTTCTGTTTATATGAACAATAGACATACACAGTTAAAGCACCACAGAGAACTCCAAATTCCCAAAGTAGTGCCCCTAATCCTGAAATGGAAAGAAATCTTAGCAATGTGAGCTAGATTATAGTTTCCATATCTTGCTCTCCTCTATGAGTGCTTTAATGGGTAAACACTGTGAAAAAGTGTCAACATTAGCCAGTTAAAATTGCCCTAAAATCCAATCACAATTGAGTAATTATCTCATATTGACCATCAAATAAACATCAGTCAATGGTGACTTTTAAACACTACCAACCTAATCTTTCAGCCAAAATACCTGCCCCTTCCAAGGCAGAGTTGCTAGTACTGCACATAGCTTTACAGGGAAAAAAACCCCAAAAACAAAACAAAGAAAGAAAAGAAAAGAAAACAAACAAAACCCCAAACAAACACACAAACAAACAAACAAATAATTTTTAAAAACCACCACAACAACAACACGCAAGCTCAGTGAGTCCAGCCTGGAATGGACTGAGACCTGAGCAGGAAAGGCTGTTTACTACCAAGTCTCAATTTAGACAGATCCTGAAGCTTCAGGATTTTCAAAAACTTTTCTATTTCCCCAAACTCCCAGTAATCTAAGCTTCTTTCAAAGTTATCTGAAGACAACAACAAAAGCCTCAATATAGCTAGTTCTTAGATGTTTAAATATGTAGTACACTTCTCTCCATTGAGAGGGCAGTTCATCCCATTGCATGATGATAAAAGTAGGAAATTCATTAGGTTTTTTAGGAATTCTTTGTGTAAAGGAAATTTCTTTAGGAAACTGCTAAATCTGAACAGTCCCCAGATGCCTTATTTATGTACTTAATACTGGCCAACATCATTCACAGCTTGTTCTAGACAGACTCTTTATGCTCCCCTCCACAGTCACCTGATCACGCAATCTTGGTGAAAATACTACCAGCACCAGGGACCTCCATTTCATCCTTTCACTCCCTGCCCTTGAAACTGAGACAGAAGCTGTTTGGTTGGGTTTTTTTAATGCTGGATAGCCATGCTCTTATTTTAGCCCAAAAATACATCCTGAGTATTTAAAAAGCAAGTTACTTGGACAGTCAGAAGCACTGTAACCACGTGTTTTAATTTCCTATTGCAGATGTTGTTTCTTTAGCTTCAGCAGAAGAAAATCCAATTCAGAAACACATCTTGCTCTTCAACATCTCTATTCCACGATATGAGGAAATCACCAGAGCTGAACTGAGAATTTATATCTCCTGTCACAGAGAAGTTGGGTCTCTCTCTAGACTGGAAGGCAACATGGTCATTTATGATGTCCTAGATGGTGACCACTGGGTAAACCTAGAAAGTACCAAATCTTTCCTTGTCTCCCACAATATCCAGAAGTGTGGTTGGGAGATGTTTGAAGTGTCCAGCGCTGTGAAAAGATGGGTTAGGGCAGACAAAATGAAGACCAAAAACAAGCTAGAGGTTGTTATAGAGAGCAAGGCTCTGGGTGGTTTCACTTGTAGGAAGCTGGATATCAGTGTTACCTCTGACACTAAAAATCTGCCCCTATTAATAGTGTTCTCCAATGACCGCAGCAATGGAACAAAAGAGACCAAAGTGGAGCTCCGGGATATGATTGTTCATGAACAAGAAAGTGTACTAAAGAAATTAGGAAAGAAAACCACTTCATCTGAAGAGGAAGAACAGGGAGAAGAAAAGGCCATCACTGGACCTCATCAGCATTCCTCCAGAAGCAAGAGGAGCATCGGAGCCAACCACTGCCGGAGAACTTCTCTCCATGTGAACTTTGAAGAGATTGGCTGGGATTCCTGGATCATTGCACCAAAAGATTATGAGGCTTTTGAGTGTAAAGGAGGTTGCTTCTTCCCTCTGACAGATAATGTTACCCCAACAAAACATGCTATAGTCCAAACTCTGGTGCATCTCCAAAACCCAAAGAAAGCTTCCAAAGCTTGCTGTGTTCCAACCAAATTGGATTCAATCTCTATTCTTTATAAGGATGATGCTGGTGTGCCCACTTTGATATATAACTATGAAGGGATGAAAGTGGCAGAATGTGGCTGCAGGTAGTATACAAAGCAGAATCTCTAGGAATAAGAATATCATCCCCTTTTTCTGCTCTGTGTGAATCTGTACATTAGTGATGCAAATGAAAATCCTTGCAAACAAGGTTTGGAGCAGGGTATGGGGCTGGTTGTTTTGGTTGCTGCTTGTTTTAAAGGAAAACTGGCATTTAAAGCACGGCAATAATTGTAAATAGCCTGAATTATATATCATGGCAAAGTGAATATTGGATTAAAATATTGTGAGATTGAATGAAATATGCATTATTTGGCAACAGTGATACAAGTCAAATACCTTATTTCAACTTTTCTGTTTTAGCAATTCTGTTTAGGTCACAAACCAAAGGATTTTCAGTGAGGATTTAGGGATGTTCTGTAAGTGTTTAGTATGTATTCAAATCTAATTCTCTCAGCTAACTCTGACATTTCCAACTTCTGTAAAACTCAGTAAACAGAATTTAATCTGCATGGTAAAGTCAGGAGTCTAAATTCTGTAAACCTTTTCTCTTATCAGTAACCTCAGAGGCTTCTACAGGCAAATTATTTACTCCTGTAAGTGAAGATTTGCAGCATTCAAAACAGAAGAGACTCTCAGTCTTATTTCACTCCCAAGTTTCCTTCTGTGGGTAGCAGGTGCCTTGGCTTCAGCCTTCTTATCCTCAATGTCCCTATTTTTACCCCTTTATGGCACATACTTGAATGATAAGAAGTGCAGCCTTCCGCTTCTAAGACACTGTTTCCTAGGAGGAAGAGCAGCCCTTATCTCTGCACAGAGATAAGGAGCCACTTTGACTTAGTGCATATTCTTAGTATTTCTTTGCAAGAACATGCAGTCCAACAACATTCAGTCTTAGAAGCTGTAGCCAGTGGGGGCTGGCAAAGCTCAGCACTTGTGAAAAGCACAGTCTACTTATTTAGAGGCCTAGATATGTTCTTTAGAGTCTGACAGTAGGCTCTAATTTAAAAAAAAATTATTCTTAGGAGAAACTCAATCTCGCATACAAAATTTTTGCAACCCTTAGAAGTCTGGGAAAAACTGCAAACTTCTAGCTGTGTTCTATAAGACATACTGCTTTATGGGAAATATACTATCGTACAATAGTTCTCCTGACTTCAGCTGTATTTTCACTAAACAAGGATCCAATCTTTACTGCAATTACAATAGACTTCCTTTAATTCAAATGAAGGCTTTGCCTGTGCAAAACAGACAAGGTGTCTTCTGTTAGTTTCAGGTGATAGATGTAAACACTGTACAATGCCACCATAGTCCACCTTACTTCTACTTCTCCACCACCTTCCACACAAAAAAATTAAAACCAAAAAATCTATCAGAGTATCAAAGAACACCTTTTATCAAAACCCACAGCAAACTACACATCTGTTTAAAATGGTGAAGAATATTGATGAGGCAAAACTCTAAACAGTAGCTTAATGTATGGAAGCAACAGGATTTAAATCAATACACGTGTTTTAAATTAGGGCAGCCTGTGGACAAGACGAATTCATTTGGCATGAAGAGGTCAGCTTGAAATCTAATACATAGTTTATTTATTATTGTTGACTTAATACAGAGCAGATAGCAGGTGAGTGTGAGGAGGGTGGTTGTAATTCCATCAAGAGCTGTTGGTTACATCGCAAACTATGAGCACAATGCACAATTCACCAGAATCCTTAGGCTGATTTGTAGACTTTTCCTTTAGAACTGGGCTGCAATTGGATCAGATCTGAGATCTGGGTTCATGCAAACTCCATCCATCCACAACTGCATGTCATTAACCTCTTAAGCTTCCCATGGCAGTCCTCTCATTTTACCACTCTCCACTGGCTTCTGTCATCTTACAGTCATCATTATGTCTTCCACCTTTCATAACTCCCTGTATTCTCTCCCTGTTTTGTTCGTATCTCCTAAGCTCATGACATTTTGCACAACCTCTCTTAATCAAGTAAAAGAAACCAAACAAGCACATGGCGTGATCACATTAGAAAAGTTACCCATGTGTCAAGGTAATTGTAGCTCTGTGCCCTTAAGTCATCTAAACACAAGGTTCTAGTTATATTTCGACTTCAGTGAATGCTGAACTTTGTCCATAATTAAATGAAAAATTGGGGAAGGGGAAAGACCAATTCCCACATGCTCAAAGAGAGAAATTCTCAAGATTTTTTTTCACATTCTAAACTCAAGTGTTGATCTTTGTTTCCCAAACTTACTTGGAGGGAAAAAAAAAGATCCAAAGCCATTTTTGGCTTAAAAACTCAGGTCCTAGCTATGTTATCAGAATCCCAGAGAAGCTTTACAGATCCTGTTCCAAAGCTGGACTACAAGTTGCTTTTGTATTTCAACCAAAAAAAACCCCTACTCTTCCAGCCAGCTTTAATGATCACATTCCCATAGGCTTAACATTTTTGTTGGTACAGTAGTAAAATGAAACATGAATCTTTCCGTAGGGTGATGATCAGGGTCAAGAAGAAATGAGAACCCAGTAGTGACTACAGATGCTACCTAAAGCGTGGCTGAAGTGTGTCAAATTGATGTTTGGTTTTACATTGTAAATTTAGCAGCTTAACTTATGTAGTTTTGAACATTTGATTCTAAACAATTGCTCCAGTTCCCTCACATTTCAACTGGTTTAGGATGCAATGAATCAGCTAGGTGGCCAAGATGTGCTAGAGAGTATACAGGCTGCAAAGAGCAGGCAAAGCACCTTGCCCTCTGCTTCAAGCTGGGCTCCATTGGACACTGAGAAAATCCCCTCTCATCACTGCATTTTGAATGTCAACCAGAAGCTTGCTGCTACTGAGGAGCAGGTTTGGGTTTGTGCACTTTCCTGCAGATGCAGAGTTAAAGTTAAAACTTCTTTGTTTAACACAGATACATGGCTGAGCTTGCCCTCCTTCTCAGGCACATTAGTTATCTGTATAACAACCTTGTAACATCAGAATCACCAGCTGACTCCACAGACGATTTTAAGGCTATCCTAGCACTTCAATCTTAATAGATAAACACAGTAAGCTGGTGGAAGTTAGTCAGGAAATACAGCTGTTGTTATTTTTACATTGCTTCCCACCTTGTCTGCTTACACAGCAGGCACAATGTCCTCTGATTTTATCCTTTTGTCTGTGCCATATCCCAACACAAAACAATGGCTGATGTAATTTACCACTTAACATAGTACCAGTGATCACTGAAAGTGAAAAAGATCTCCATTTTCACTTTGTTTTTCCACAGGTGAAGAGACAATGGCCTCAAAGAAACCTGGAGGTGTTCGGCTGGTATCTGTACAGGCACCTTTATATTGGAAAGATCCTGACAATATACAAATGTTAAGCTAGAATTGCCAATTCCTGCTATTCAGAATGATAGGTTTTAGGTGGCCTCTCAAGGAGACTTATCATTTCAGACACAATCATGCTCTAAAACAATTAATGCTGCTCACAGACCACAGCTGCTGCTTCTCTCCAGCCTCCTCAGAGCCTAGCCATTACCACCATAGGTAATGTATGTAGGTGCATGGCCATGCACTATGTAGGTCCACATAGGTGTACACTGTGAGCTCCAAAAGTTATTGGTACCTTGCTGTAGCTCCTCATAGGAAGCACTGAATTTGCTTCTTACTGTAAAGAACTGAAGGGTACAGATAGGAACACAGAACAAACTGGCAAAGCCAACATGTAGCAAATGAACAATGTCTGTGAGGCAAGAGGCTATCCTCAAACAGTGTAACACTGCTCTGCAACCCCTGGCAGCTTTGAATAGCTAACAGGAAATTGCATCCAACCACTCACCATGTCCCTTCTCCCCATGTTTGGTGCACTATGCCAAACAAGCATGTAAATCTACCAGAAATGTAGGATCTAGAGGATACACACAATATAATGCAAACATGTACCAGTTCTCCAAGGACTGCACATCAGTTGCTGAAAAATTTCCAAAATTCAAAACTATGTTCCTGAATTAGTTCAGGTTGGATAGCTGCAATGCACTTTCCTGAAGCCCTCCTGAATCTTCTGCTTACCTAGAATATAGAAGTTCACCTGCTCAGTGGAATTTGTCAATGTGAGTCTATCACAGCTGTTTTCTGTGAGCTGTGATGACTCTCCACCAGCTCCAGGCTGAAATTAAGGAGGCTGAAAATGGGAATCTACATTTTCTACCCTTCTCCAGTCTTTCAACAGAAAAATAAATTGTCTTCCCATTCTTTTTTTTCCTCTTCACTTACTTGGTCACTGTAAAATGAGGGAAGGGAAGGGAAGGGAAGGGAAGGGAAGGGAAGGGAAAAGGAATATTAACAGATGAAAATCAATATCCAACACATTTTGGATTTCAGTTTTTCTTATTACAAATGCAATCATTAAAGAACTCAGTTGAAGTGCTGTTTCCATTTTCATAAAATAGAAAGCTTTCAATATGAAAAAAATGTGAAAGAAAACTTAAACCAGCTTTCATTTTAATCTATGCAGGTTTGTTCAGTGTAAGAACTTAAAAACAGGACAAAATCCCAACATTACTTCTTTTAGCATGGGAATTATAAAGGAATCTCATTGTGATATTATTCACCATTTGTATTTCTATGGTGCCTATAAAGCCTATTGGGGACAAGGTTTTCTTTGTACCAAACAAGTACAAGAACAGAACAGAAAAGATAGTTTTAGCCCATACCTATGCAATCCAGTCATGACCATTGCAGACAGCCATGAAGTAGCACTGACCCAGACTTTTACATCTATAAAAGAAATGAAGGTTTGTCTAGAAATACTTACCAAAGTCCTGGAAGCATTAAATATTTCTTTAGTACAGTCCTGTGCTTGAGCTAATAAATCCTGCTGCTCAGTATTTAGGAGCCAAATATCACCTTTATATTAATTCTAATTCATACATATAATTTAAAATATGGCTGTATTAGAAGGGTCTACTAAAACCAAAAGTAGTTTATTTCCAAGTTTCGTCTTTATCCTGTTTGCATTTCTGCCAGTGAAAAAACAGCTCTTGCTGCCACCTTCAGATGAGCCTCCTGCTACTGCGTCTATATGGGCTTGATGAGGGAATGGTGAGATCAGCTGCAGATGAAAACAAGAGACTATTCCAGAAAAATATGTAAGGCAAAAAATATATAACAAAACATTTAATCTCACTCTTGTGGAAGTCTTTTAGCATGTGATCTGATGCAGACTGTGCATGCAGACTAGTCTGGGATAGATAAAAGAAAATACCTCTTCTCAGAGTGTGTGGGAAGTCCATACCAACAGGAAGTCAGAAAATGAAATACCTGTGGACAGATTTTAAAGGATCATAAAGTTTTATGAGTTATAAAAGTTGAGCTAGGCCTGAGCTATTGAGTTCTGCTCAAAACAAAAATCCAAGTAGGAATTTGGCTTGGGTTATATTAGAAATTACAACTGATGGTAGAGTTACATATTTCATCTAGGTACTCAATGACCAAACTTTCATTAAACAATGTTTGATAAAAATTTAAACTATATGTATCAAGAAATGAGTAAGTAAACAATCATTCTCCAAAACTTGAAAAATCCAAGACACAAGGAAGGATTCTTACCTTTTAACACCATCTATGAAGAATTAGCAAGGTAGCAGTGAGTGATACATGTCAGATTGAATTCAGGGCAAGTGAAATAGATCACTGAACAGATCCAATGTGGAAAAACACTTTTTTCCACTGTGCTCACTTTTTAAGTTGTGCATGTTGAGAAATGCATTTGCTTTACAATTACATTGTAAAGCTAGTTTTGTTTCTATGTGCTAGTGATAAAGTGCATGGGGAATGATATGTATCTGAATTTGAGTAATGAATTGAGCTGTGGAGTGTTGCATCATCTTGACTTTTACTGGGTAAAATTAACCACAATCCTGTATATATTTCTCAAAGCCCTAACTTCATAAAAACCTCAGCTACAGCTTCCAGTCCTTCTGATACAAAAATCTTTAGAAGACAATGCAATGCACAATAAATGTTAGGAAAAAGAATAGAAAATTTTTTTTCCTAATCTTACAATTTTGCAACAGTCACAGACAGGAAAGGGTTGTTTCATTATTTTTGTCCTCTAGATAAGGCCTCTCTGGAGAAGAATATTGTGAATTTGTGGAAATACTTCCTTAAATGTTAGAAAAAAAATTATCATATAATAAGTTTAGCAGTGGATATATAGAATTCATTTAGATATGGAAGGTAATTATTTGGTATATACCCTGATTAAAAATGCCCAGTTACTGTCTGTTACTGTCTTCTTTCTGAGTATGATCTTCACAGCCATTCATCTATGTCTGTTACATTCAGAGTAAGATGAGATTACTGTTATCACCTCACACATAACATCTATAACACCCTATAACATCCTTTGCACAGCAAGTTTAAACAGAGGGAATGTGAGTAATGCTTTGTCGTTTAAAGTTATAATAATTTCCATTCTAAAAGCAGAAAGTGGTAGAGAAGAATACAGTGAAAAAAGGTTTGCTGTGATCTAAAAAGCAGAATGACATTACTTTGAAGAAATCCACAAAACTTGAATTTCTCTAATTTTTATGGTAAATAATTTAACCTTGTTTCCCCCATTATGCCATACTTGGTGAATAGTTTCATATAAATATAACTGTCCACTATGTACTGAAAGATTAAAAAAGAAAGTACTATGTATACTCCATAAACATGCAATGTCATTCTTTTTTTCTGGGATAGAAAGCTGCATGCTTAAAGCTACCTTACAGACAGACAGAAATAGAGATCCATCCTGACATATTCTTAGGGACAAGGATTATTGTACTTTTTTTCCCAATTCCTGTCACAATGGATCCATTTTGTAACCCTGCTCCTTGGCTTCTGGGCATGCTTTCCTCCAGTACCCTGCAGGAGTAAAATAAAGAAACAAATAAGAAACAAAAAAGGGGACCCATTGAACCACCCAACCCCCTAGCCCAGCAAGCAAAATATCTAAGCTTCCATGTTTACACATTTTTACTTTGTTGTTTTAAATCATAAAATATATTTTCTTTATCATTATGCTTTGTTTCCATCATAACAAAATTAGTCTGTATCTTCCCTTTCAAGTTAATTGAAAGATGCTGGAACACACAAAAATTGCAAGTAACTTTAAAATGTTAAGCACTCCGCAGTGGGAAATGTCAGAATTAAGATTATCTATGCATCATCCCCCTCTTGGTTGTATGCATTAATTACACAATTATAGCTCGTAATGTTTTTATTTCAGATGTCCCCTGCCTTACTGCACAGAGCACATAGTACTTAAGAACTAAGCTGGGGACTCATGAAGTACAATATCTTGTCTATTGAATTGATTGTCTTAACATACACTACAGTGTGTGCAATTATTCCTGTGGTAACGACATTTGGAGACACTATCGGAGATTGGAAGTAAAGGTAGGTTATGTGGTAGACATTAATGTAACAAAAGAGATCCCTTGCCCCCAAAAATTTCCAAGATAGACAAACATAAGAGCCACGGGTTAGAAAAGCAATAGAAACTGGTTTGCCCGGGGTCTTGTCCACTGTATTTGCCACAGAAGGAATTACTGCAGCTCTGGCAATAAATTCTGTAGTCAAAAGTCAATTTCTGGACAAAGTGCGGGTACACTGAGAGTTTTTGTTCCAGCTACCTTTGCCCTAGGGTGCTAGATTATTCTTTGAAGGGAAAAAGCAAGAAGAGCAATTCAAACTGGTGGCAATGCCCTGGAGTTAGGTCTGTGATGGATGTCACACATTGTCACAATACAGAACATCTCCCAAAGTTAAGGGGATAAAATAGATCTGAATCTCACTGCTTCTTTACCAACAATACCCACAGAATGTTACTGTGGCACACTTGGAGCTTAATTACTCATTTATATGTTATCAACAGGAGTTTCAGCTGTGTCCTAGACCTCTCCTTTGACAAGGGAGGTGGCAACATTTTTTAAACTAGGATTTTTTACAGATGATAGCACAGTCTAGTTGTCAGAGATACCTGTGGCTATAAAATCAAATTTTACAGCTTTTGCCATAGAGCAGTTCTTTCTCTAATGGACTAGAACAATTTAGTTGTTCCCTTTGATGGTTTTACATTTGTTCATTTACATACACACAGATACAAATCAACCATGGGATGAAATAGTACCTGCATATATAGACAGGGCTATCCCTATATGGACATGTTAAAGGAAGGAACTTCACAAAACTAATTTATTACTGCAACTGAATGACTCAGAAAGAGTATTGTACTAAACTTTGCTCGTGTGAGCAGCAAGCTTCACTCACGATACTCACATGACACCAACAGAATGCACCCAGCCAGGGTAGACAATTTTTAGACTCTTCCTTCTACATTTATTCATATGTAGCAAAAAGTGACATTCTGAAGGCAGTACAAAAATATGCTCTTTCCAGATTCACAAGTCTGTTCTTGCAGCTACCTCCAGTATGCAGAATGGCTGGGGTAGCAACTCATTTCAGACTTAAATCCAAAAATCTGTTCTTGTAGGTCTTTGGCATGTCATACTGGAGCTCTGAATGTTGACAACTCACATGGGTGCAGCCTGCAGCTGCGTCCCACACACTCTGATCCTCTTTCAAACTCTTAGTACAATAGGGTCTCAAATACATTGTGAGCAGAAGAAAACAACCCCCCACATTCTATTTTGGTATGTTGAGCCTGAAGTCTATTGGCTGGAAGCTGTCATCAGACATGACCATATGTTACTCAATGGTATTACAAGTAAATCCTAATTGAGTGCAAATTATGAAGATTAAAGTCACCTCAGATCTAGCTGTATTATATTGAGGGAAGTGTATTTTAAAGTCTTGTTTAAAATGCTGGCAATTCTCAGCACAGAAATTACCAGGCTGTCATTACCTTGGACTTTATGAGCTGTTCTAAACGTCTGGAGTTCTTTGTTTGGAGCCCTTTGTCATAGAATATAAGAACAGTCCTCTGCAGCTCGGACTGGAAAACACCAAAGACAATGTATTGTCAACAACTTTTGAAAAAATATTAAATATTGATACAACTAAGTCACTGGAGAATCTCCTGGTATAAACTTTTCATAAATAATGGTAAAAGACTGGATGACTGCTATTCTAATTGTGGTTAAAATCAAAGTTTTGCATTTAAGTAATCATCTGTCAGGGTCAGTTTATAATAGGCAATGTACTACCTTTTTGAAACAATTAACTGCCAGGAAGATCTTGCTTGATGATTGGAGTTTATTACTGTTTCATAAGAGGGCTGTGAAGTAGTAAGTAGTTGAACTGCATCTATTGGTGCACTTTAGATGATGCACTCCATTTTAATGAGATTAAAGGTTTAATGCAGATAAAAGATTTTTATCTGTTCAGAGCACCTGGATTCAACACAGGGATTTCAGTGTGATTCACAGAGAGTCATCGGAGAGCTATATTTCTCTTGATCGATAAAAGCTTATGACTTCTTTCCTTCTTTTTTTATCCGATACAAAACCAAAATGATCAGGACACATTTCTTTGTGTTTTCAGCATTGATCATGTGCAGCATAACTGCTGAGGAAATCTTTCAGCCAACTTTAGTGCTGGACATGGCTAAAGTCCTTCTGGATAACTACTGCTATCCTGAAAACCTAGTGGGAATGCAAGAAGCCATTGAACAAGCAATCAAGAGTGGGGAAATCCTGGACATCTCAGATCCAAAAATGCTGGCCAGTGTCCTGACAGCTGGAGTGCAGGGTGCTCTGAATGACCCAAGACTGGTGATTTCTTATGAGCCATCACCGCATGCAGCTCCCAAACAAGAAGCTGAGGCTTCTCCAACTCGTGAACAACTCCTGAGTCTTATTGAGCATGTGGTTACATATGACAAGCTGGAAGGCAATGTTGGCTACCTAAGGATTGATTATATCATAGGACAGGAAGTTGTGCAGAAAGTTGGAGCTTTTCTGGTGGACAAGGTGTGGAAGACGCTAATAGAGACATCTGCCCTGGTAATAGATCTTCGTCACAGCACTGGGGGACAGATTTCTGGCCTCCCCTTCATCATCTCATATTTGCATGAAGCAGACAAAATTCTGCATGTTGAGACTGTATACAATCGGCCTTCCAACACCACCACAGAGATATGGACATTGCCAAAGGTGTTGGGAGAGAGGTACAGCAAAGATAAGGATGTTATCGTTTTGATCAGCCGCCACACCACAGGAGTGGCTGAAGATGTGGCTTACATCCTCAAGCACATGAATAGGGCTATCACTGTTGGGGAAAAGACAGCTGGGGGCTCACTGGACATCAAGAAGCTGCGTATTGGCCCCTCAAATTTCTATATGATGGTTCCTGTGTCACGATCTGTGAGCCCCTTGAGTGGGGGTGGACAGAGCTGGGAGGTGAGTGGGGTGATGCCATGCGTGGCTACTGAGGCAGAACAAGCCTTGCAGAAATCTCTGAACATCCTGGCAGTGCGCAGAGCAGTGCCTGCCACCCTAAACCACCTCACAAACATATTAAAGGACTATTACAGCTTAGTGGAGCGGGTGCCAGCGCTGCTGCGGCACCTTGTCACCTCTGACTTCTCTTCTGTGCAGTCAGCAGAGGACCTGGCCACTAAGCTCAACACTGAGATGCAGACCTTATCTGAAGACCCCCGCCTGTTAGTCCGAGTCATAATGCCAGGTGAAGCTGCTGCCTCCCCTGCTGAAAAGCCAATTGCAGTGGCAGCCGACCTACCTGACAATGAGCAACTGCTGCATGCCTTGGTGGATACTGTCTTCAAAGTGTCAGTGTTGCCAGGTAATGTTGGTTACATGCGCTTTGATGAGTTTGCAGATGCTTCTGTGCTTGCTAAGCTGGGACCTTACATTGTCCACAAAGTGTGGGAGCCCCTCCAGAATACAGAGAATTTGATCATGGACCTACGTTACAACCCCGGAGGCCCTTCCTCCTCTGCTGTGCCTTTGCTACTCTCTTATTTCCAGGATCCTGCTGCTGGCCCTGTCCATCTCTTCACAACCTATGACAGGCGCACCAACTACACACAGGAGCACAACAGCCAGGCAGAACTGCTGGGCCGGCCCTATGGGGCTCAGCGTGGCATCTACCTGCTCACCAGCCGCCACACTGCTACAGCTGCTGAGGAGTTTGCTTACCTCATGCAGTCCCTGGGCCGTGCCACGCTGATCGGTGAGATCACCGCAGGAAGCCTCTCACACACCCGTACCTTCCCTCTGCTGCAGCCTGAGCAGGGAGTAACCCATGGCCTGACTATCACAGTTCCTGTTATCACCTTCATTGACAACCACGGGGAAAGCTGGATGGGTGGAGGAGTTGTGCCTGATGCCATAGTGTTGGCTGAGGACGCACTGGAGAAGGCTGAAGAGGTGCTAGCTTTCCACAAGAACATGGGGGTACTTTTGGAGGGTACTGGGCAACTCTTAGAGGCTCATTATGCCATCCCAGAAGTGGCTAGTAAGGCCAGTGCTATGCTCAGCACCAAACGGGTTCAAGGAGGTTATCGATCAGCTGTAGACTTTGAGACATTGGCTTCCCAGCTTACCAGTGACTTGCAGGAGGCCTCAGGGGACCATCGGCTTCATGTCTTCCACAGCCATGTGGAACCAACTCCAGAAGAACAGTTTCCCAACATGATTCCCAGCCCTGAGGAGCTGAGCTACATCATTGAGGCACTCTTCAAAATTGAGGTATTGCCAGGCAACCTGGGCTACCTTCGCTTTGATATGATGGCTGAGGCAGAAACAGTGAAGGCCATTGGGCCCCAGCTGCTGCAGATGGTATGGAACAAGCTAGTGGACACAGATGCCATGATTATTGACATGAGGTACAACACAGGTGGCTACTCCACTGCCATCCCAATACTTTGTTCCTACTTCTTTGAGCCTGAGCCTCGGCAACACCTCTACACTGTCTTCGATCGTAGTACCTCCCACAGCACAGAGGTCTGGACTCTCCCCCAAGTCGCTGGCAAGAGATATGGCTCCCTCAAGGACATCTACATCCTAACAAGTCATATGAGTGGCTCAGCCGCTGAAGCTTTCACTCGTTCTATGAAGGATCTACGTCGGGCCACAGTTATTGGCGAGCCCACAGTAGGTGGTTCCCTCTCAGTGGGCATTTATCGTGTTGGCAACAGTTCTCTATATGCCTCCATCCCCAGCCAAGTGGTGCTCAGCCCAGTTACTGGTAAAGTATGGAGTGTATCTGGGGTGGAGCCACACATCACCATCCAGTCAAGTGAAGCCATGGCTGTAGCTCAGCGCATTGTCAACCTGCGTGCCCAGGTGCCACAGACACTGAAAACTGTAGGCAAGCTTGTGACAGATAATTATGCCTTTGTGGACATTGGGGCTATGATAGCATCCAACCTCACCAAGAACATCAACAAAAACAGTTATAAAAGGATTAATACAGAAGAGGAGCTGGCCAGGAAGGTGACTGCCAACTTGCAAACTCTTTCTGATGATGAGCACCTGAAATTACTCTACATCCCTGAACATGCCAAGGACAGCATCCCAGGGATCATGCCAAAACAGGTACAGTTCTCTTGTACCCAGCTATACTGATGCCAGCTAGAATGGGGGCACTGCCAGATATCTTGTTTCTAGTACATATCACAAACACATCAGGATTTACCTGTACCCAGAAGAGAAACCAGTGCCTGAGTGGGTTTTGAAGGTTGAGCTCTCTCTGACACAAAGGCAAGTCAGGGTAGTAGCTTGTGGTAGTAGGTGTTAGTTCTGGCTGTGTGCATTTTGGGAACAACCTTCAGGCTGTGAATCTCTTTCAGTTGCCATCTGTCACAAGAAAATATACAGGGCTTCACAGTTAGAGGGAAGATATCTCATTGTCTCTGTGATCCCCTATCTTTCAGAGCTATGGCTTTTCAAGCTATAATGAACTAATGCAGAAACCTACTGGTTACAACTGTAGTTTGTCATTTAAGAAAAATTTAGTTGAACCAGAGTAAATGCATACCCCCAAAAACATGCAGTCACATACTCTTTAATGGGTTTTTCTATATAAATTTGCTGTACCTGACTTCTATTATACCAGAATAACAAGCAACTCCTTTGGTAGTGACAGTGGAAAGTTGTTCTGATTATATCTCATGCTCAACATCAGATAGTTTCCCAGTGACCTAGAAATATTTTGGAAGATGTATCTGGGTGGAAGTTAGGTGACCCCAGGGAAAAATTGATTTTTAATAATCTACTTTCGCCCTTGCTGTGTGGTTTGAGTAACACTCTGTGCTTTGTTCTGAGCCTGGGTATTTATACACTGGTCTGCCTTGGCAATCTTTGTTATTCATTGTTGTGCTGGAGGGAGATCCCAGGAGCACTTGTAAAAATTCCATCTTCAAATTAAAGGCATGGTTAGGATAACCTGATCCCTTTCTTGGATGGAGTTAGCTCCTTTCTGGCTACTGCTGTAGCATGGTGATCAGAGACATCTTCTCTCTGGGGATTCATAAAATTACTTTTTGAAGAGAATACATTTGCCTTTGCAATGAACCAGAATATACCAAGTGTCAGGTAACTATTAAATATTTCCTGGGGGAGGAAATCTGTGGGCTTCCACTTTCTGAAGTTTTTGGCATGCATTGTTTAAAGTGGGCATGACTTCTGTGGTATTATCTCCAACACTAAGGTCAAGGACAAAATCTAAACATTGCCAGGGGAGGACATTTTTTTAAAGTTTGCTAATCAAATGATGCTAGCTCCACTCTTGCCTCTAACCTTAAATGGAAATAATTAATGAAAGAATTTTTCTATTCCATCACTCTCTCTCCTTCTCACATTTGTTGGGTGCAGAAAACTTCACTCTAAAGACATTTTTGACAGAGCTCCCTGCTAAATTGTTAGCAACCTATCAGTATACATCATAATTTCTCCCTATTCTGCAAAGTGGGCCTGCCTTGCAGATTAGTCACTGTTTTCACTGAAGGCTGTTAATGGATATTGTTGACAGTTTTTACTTGTTCAAACCTTACTTACTTTATTCAGACCTTGAACGTTGAGAAAAGGATGTACAGGACAAATATCTTGTTTGTCACCTGACATGAAATTCTGACCCTGACAGAGTTAGTGAGGAAATGTCGTTATATTAATTAATGCCTCTGTTTACCTCAGTTCTTTGTCAAGCAAAATGAATGCAAGAGGTAAGGGATACATCCACAAGAAGGAAATCACATCAATGTGGATAAAAATCAGAAAAAATGTGAGATTTCTTCAGGGGGAAATAATTTTTATATTGCAAAGGAGAAGCATGGGGCTCCTACAAGGCTAAAATAGTTTCCGAAGGCATATGCATTCCATCATAGTGCATGAGAAAATTAGAAAGCAGAGGGACAAGAGAGTGGTGTTAAAATATTTTAAGACAAAAGAGGGTGAGTGAATTAAGATATTGAAGTAATTGAAGTAAAGGCTTTTCCTTGTGGTAGAAGTAACAGAAAATTCACCTAATCTACAGAACACTGGGCAGTAAGAGTACTTTCATTTCCTGCCTTACTTTTGCAGGGATGCTTTGTGTGGAACATTTCAGGAGTATCCCATACCAACACCCCAGAGAGAAAATACCTTAAGATTATAGTGCAGTTTACATGATGACACTAAAAATACTTGTAATTTCTTTTTTTTTACAGTCCTATACATGGACATAGTGTCTCTTTTAATCTGTATCACATTTATTCCTCAAAAAACTAAAATCTAGTTTTTCTCTTATGCTACCAACTTTCCAAGCCACCTTTTCCCTTGACAGTGAGATTTTCTTGATAGTGACCTTGACAGCGAAGTAGATCCAACACAATTAAATGAAAGCGATGAAGAATAACTGCAGGAAGGATGGGATGGGACATAGGAGACAGACAAGTGAAATGCTTGTAGACCTTTGCATCTGCTACACTAGAATAGCTGCTGAAGCATAATACAGGGTAGCGAATATGTCTCCTCTATAACAGCAGCAAGGTCAATGCTAGCTAGAGTTGTGTGTTGCATAAATGCCACTTTCCAAAGTCAGACTTCCCAGAGGCAAACATTGTACATCTTATTTGTAACTCAGAAAATAGTGTTTTGCTTATAAGGCAGAGCTCTGTAAACTTGCAGATGTGCAGTTCAATAATCCCTACTTCTTAGTCTTCTGTTTGCCTCTGTCTCCCTTCAGTCAAACCTTGCTTTCCATACTGAAAGTGGTGTGTTCATAACATCTGAGTGTTGTAGACTATCTATGAAAGAACTGCTGCTTGATTTTGGCAAATGTGTTATGTCTATTTTGCTACATCTATTGTTAACAGGTGGGGAAAAAAAATGTGGGCCCACATAATGCTGATTTATATCAACATAACCGCAGTAAAGTCAATGGAACTATACAAGTTTTTGCAAGCCAAAAAAACTCTCATTGAGACTTCACCTTTTGCAGTTCATGCTTGCTTCTTGTATTTGGTGCAGAAAGGAATATAATACTTCATTAATCACTTTTGTTCTTTTTCTAGTACCTTTCATCTTCTGTTCATGATACTCAAGCTTAATGCAGCTATGTTTGCAGTTACAATCCCACCAAAGAGATCTGTTTGAGCTCATTTTTTTTTACATTGTCATTAATGTTACAGTAGGTTTGGCCATTAGTTTTAAGGATTTTCTATGGGCTTTGGATGAAAATTAAAATTTAGCCATGACATGTTTTCAGATTTTGCTTTCAACTGCACTCTTACAGGGCATTGACTAGAAATAACTGCTTACTAGCTTGTAATGAGTATGTTGCAAGCTATATGTTGTTGAAGCAGGCTTACACATTGTCATGCAGTGCAGCCCTTTGCAGTGTGAAAGTAAGTACTGCTTCTCACTCTGCCCTGCACTCCCTCAGTGGGGATTGAGAGCCTTAAATAACCTCTTTTAATCCTTCCCAGAGCACCATCCCAGAAGGTTTCAGCTTTTGCTTATAGTAACCCCTGCCACCCTGGCTGTCTTGGTGCAATGGAGGGCAGGATTAGAATTCAAAGCTACAGCCCTGGAAAAACTGTATAAATTATCTGTGAAAAGCAAGATGAAGTTAAACAAGAACACGTCCAGGTTTCTTACACAGTTTCTAGGCTGATAGTAATTGACTGCACAACTCTGGGAGGTGAGCTTGTTCAGGAGGAGTCCTGTGAAAAATATGTGGGTTCTTCAGAGTTCATAAGCCAAACACAGGTCAATAGAATCAAGTTGTTGCAGTAAAAAAAAAAAAAATAGAGTCAAGCTGTTGCAGTAACAATAATAATAATCAAACTGGAATGAAAAAGGAGGAATATAATCAATAAGATGTGAAGTCTTCTTCTCTAAAGGAAATTCAGCTAGAGTATATTATGCGCACTCTTGAGCAATACTTTTCTGGAAGAATGCAGCTCAAGTAGGGAGAAAGTAGACAAGAGGAATAGGAGTAAAGAGAAGCCTGAATAAGACTTATATTTAAAAAGTTTTAAAGATTTGAGTTGTTTATTCTAGAGAGAAAAGTGAGAGGAGACATGAAAACAGTCTTCAGATACATAAGAGGCTGTTTTAAATATGAAGAGAATAATCTGTTCCCTTTTCCATGGTAAATTGGCCAAGAAGTAGTGTGCTTAAATTGTAGAAAGTAATGAACTTAGATTGTTTACACTAGATGTTAAAACATCTTTGTAATAGTAAGTCTAGTGACGTACTAGACCGGATTGCCTGGAAATCACCCAGTGATATGGGTGTTTTTAAAAGCCAGTGAGCTAGAGGACCTACTAGGATTGATGGTTCCATTCCAGCCTATGAGGGTACACAAGGAACCTAAATGTTATTCTAAGAATGATGAAACCCTGACACCCAGCCCCCAAGATCTCAAGGTTCTTAAACCAATCTCGGGATTTTCAATGGCATAAGGGTGTTGTTGGCTGATAATATTTTAACAGCTGGCAGCTGACAGTGCTAGCAACCTGAATGGAAATCAATTACATTATAATGATCAGCACAAAATTAGCTATGAAAATACCGTTTCCATCTAAATAGACAAAACAACTTAGGGGAGAGGTGAAAAGTGAGAAAAGAGGGAAGAAAGGCACAGCTGGGAAAGTAATTTGCCCATGGCTGGCATATGTGTCAGTAGCAGAACTAGGGATGAAACTCCGTGCCTGAGTCCCAGGGCAGTGTTCTAGATCCTATTTTGTGTCACATCACTTGTTTCAGTTAGGCACTCACTTGTGGAAGAAGACTGCAGAATAGGGCTGGAGACCCTATATATTTTATGAAAAACATGGTTAAACTTGGTTTAAGTGGCGTTAGCCTGGAGGTCCTTTAGTCTAGTCACATTGCTTATAGTGTTCTTACTAAGGCACCTGAGGGTTTATATTTAACATCAAGTCATTTGTATGTAAACATTGCCTGACTGAGTAGTAGGATCTTAATTTCAGCTGCATCCTGTCCCAGCTTGTCCTCAGCCTGCAAACAGAGCCCTGCCTTCCAAAGGAGAGCATGCTGTTGCTCACTAAGCTACCTCCTTAGGTATCAGCAGCCCGTGGCCCATGTGCCAGTGTCTTGAACATGCAGTTTCCAGGATAGTAACTCTCTACTGGCAGTTCCAGTCTCCTTCCCTCTTTTGCTTAAAAATTAGGAGGCTTTCCTCAACCCCACCCCCCTAAAAAAAGAAAAAAATACATTCTATGTGCTTTTCATCTGACTTCTGGTCTTAGAGCCTTTAAAATATGTATTTTTTAATATACTTTTTTCTGTAGCCATGAAGATGAAGAAGAGTTTCTTTGAGATCCTTGCATACTCATTTTACCTCATGGGACCTGAGGCTTTGAGAGCAATCTGCTCACTTTGAAATCTGTAATGAATTTCCAAGAGTTAGCAACACTGCTAGCAAGTACTGAAGTCCTCAGTGAACAAAGATGTGATGCAGCACAGTAAATAAACAAGCAGAAAAAAATTAACTAGGCATAAACAGAGAGGTTATTCCTAATCAACATGTTTATGAGTATGCATCTAGCAATTATTGTTAGAGACAGAGCTAAGAAATCTCTGTGTTAAGTTAAAGCATCATCACTAAGTGGCTGAGAGTAACACGTCAATTTTATTTGTAGATGTTACCAATGAGTGATGACTTTTTACTCCTGGGGGTACCAGTACCTCTGAACCAGATATAAGCTCTGCCAGAACAATGCAATGCATGCTGAATATATTCTTCAAAACTTGATTTCTTAATCAAAGTACCATGGGCAGATCAAGTAACATTGCTGTCACTGGGAAGTGGATTGGAAATGACAAACTCAGTAGTGCTGGACTGATAAGTTTATGGTCCAGATGCAATGGTTATTTTCACAAGGTACAGTGAGAAAGAAGAGTACAGTAAAGGACACAGCAGAGTTTGCTTTTACCATCAGATCGACAAGTACTGACCAACAGGGCTTTAAAATGATGTTTGAAATGTTGGCAGTTTGGACATACAGAAGGCACTGAATGATGGGGAAGCCTGGGAGAGACAGAAGTGTGATACGGTGGGTAATTTTCCCTCAGATAAAGGGAAGGGAGCACTTTAGTGCTTGAGCTGTGACAAATACAGCTGCATTCACACACCTTGGAAAGCCTCTTTCTGCTGTGGCAGACCTGCTTTTGGCAGAAGTGCAACTCTAGGCCAGAGCACCACATGTAGACAGGAGATTGCCTGACTCTTCTATAGTTGCAGAAAGCCCAAATGCCTTCCAGATTCTGCAGCATACTCCAGGTGCAGAGAGCACCTTTTAAGCACATGACTCACTGCTGATTCCTTGTTCTTTTGGATGTCAAAGTACAGATTGTCTGGGGCTGAGCTATGGCAGAGGGCAATAACTAAAATGAGTATAAGGTCATTTTCACAGTAACCCTGAGGAGAAAAGGCCAAATTGCTGAAAGTCACGTAAGTCATATATACCCCAAAGCCTTATCTCTTTAAGCTGAAGGAGATTCTTCCATTTTCAGACACATGCAGGCAAAACAGAAGTTTTGGCAACAGGGCCAGGCTACAGCTCAATGCATTTAGGGGTTACTAGGATAATTTTATTAGTTGGCTACACACTGGTATTAAAAATGTCTGTTGTTCAATAACATAAACTAAACAAAATGAAATTAATCACAGCCTAACATGTGAAACTCCAGACACATGCCACTATTTAAGAGATTTAACACACATACCTCATGAGTATCCCAGCACATGCCCAACACATCAGGTTCCTCACTGTCACAGGGACTGGCTCATTAAGAGGGGCTGGGGCCAACCTGCACTGTAGCCAGCAGCTGTTTGTCAGCTGAGGCTAATCAAGAGATTATAAAAGTCCTAAGTCCCTTATTTAGAAAGACCTGCTAAAGGAAAGAAGTGGGCTTGGGTGGCAGGCCTGGGATAGTGGCCTGCACCACAGGCTGGAAGGTGGTTCTTGTAGCCTTCTCAGCCTCTTTGGTTCAAGGAAATTCCTGTATTTTTAAAAAGTAAACTGAGCCCGACAAATAGGTGCCTGATCCAGATTCTGGGCATGCTATTGATGCACCCTATACTAGACAAACAATGCAGCAGTCAATGCTAATCTATGTTTAATATGTAAAAATCTTAATATCATTCCTTATGTTCTTCAAACTTGGTCACATTCCTCACATGTGTCTCACCTGGACTAAACTTGACACACATAACTCTTTTGAAATCTTGTGCCAAGCTACCAGTGCCAGCAAATGATTTGTTTTGTTTTTCTAAACTCTTTCAGATCCCTTCCCCAGAAGTATTTGAAGATCTGATTAAATTTTCATTCCACACAAATGTATTTGAAAACAACATCGGCTATCTGAGATTTGATATGTTTGGAGACTCTGAACTTCTAACCCAGGTGTCCGACCTACTGGTAGAGCATGTTTGGAAGAAAATTGTTCACACAGATGCATTAATCATAGACATGAGGTAAACCTTTGAATGGCAAAAGACCAAAGCTCTTTCAAAACAGCATTTTATTTGTAACAGTGAATTAGCTTTATATGGTTTACTGTCCTGTTTATAGGTTAACATTGCTGGGATTAAATGAGAAAAGGAAAAGAGCCAAGGAAAACAGTAACAGTTTGGAAATGTATCTCAAGATAAATTGTACCATCACTTGAGAGAGTTAGAACTAAATTAGTTAGGAACTAAATCAAGCAATTTTAAGGAATATGTTGCAGAACACAATCCTGGATTTCTTTCTAATCTAACCGCATGTGCCTTGTATTAATTTTATATATATACATATGTGTATGTATGTGTATATATATATATATATACACAAGGCTTAATTAAATCTTTTATTGCAGGCAGTGGTCAACTGATTGAATAGTCAGAAAAATAGGCCATGCATAAGGCTGTGTTACAACATCTAGTCTGCCATATCTGCAGTGCTAATTAATAAGATAATTATCCTGGGCAGTGAGTCCTGTACAGGGTGACCCTTGTGTACAGAGCACAAAACTGATTTAAAGATGTTGTAGCACTCCTAGACCCTGCTGCAGCAAGCTACAGCTTCATATGCCTGCTCTCAACTTAGGATTCTCTTCAGTGTGCCAAAAATGCTCCAAATCAGCCATCAAAGCAGATGAATATCACAAATATACATTTCCCATACAATATTTAAGTAAGTCATTCCCTTGTTTTGGTCCAGAATGTTTGTGAATCCAGGACATTACGAATATCGACTAAAGAAAAGAAGACCTTTGTAAGAACTTGTTTTTAATGCTGGAACCACTTATGTCCATTGATAATCTTCTTAACATTCTTCTGGGATTTGCAGCACGTGCAGCAAAAGATGAGCAAAGGCACTGCCATCTTCCAATAGACTTGAGACAGGACTGGGACTTTCCTCTTTCTTGCCTCAGATTTTTTTTTTCCCCAAGCTAAAACTCATATTAGGGCCACAGGCAATAAAACAGCAAAGTTGAAATCATATCCCAGGTACCAAAGGGTCTAATTATAGTTATTTTCTTGTGTTGCTTTGGGTATTTTTTATATTTAATGTATTTCCAGCTCTTTGAGTGTACACTACAGTCCCAGTCTCTGAAGATATATAAAAGAGAACCCCAAACATTTTCCCTTTTCAAATTCTTCCTAAACCAATCTTACGATTTTACGGCAAGGCTGATAATTTCAATTTTGCAAGGGATTAAGTATAATGAATACTTTCTCATCTTACAAAGTTGCCCTCCTTGGAACAGCTGTGCCACCCATGAACTTCGTATTTTTAACCTTTACAGCGTTGAGAAGAGACACTGATTAAACAGCTTTCCTAATGCCACACAAGAAGTCTGTAATGAAGGAAGTACTTGCCTCTAGAAGTTAAGCTAAAACTCTAGCATTGCTCAGACCAAATTTTCTGCTGTTTCACTGCAAGAGAGTTGCAGGAAGAGCTCTCAAGCATTGCTCTGGCTGTCTGCTTGCCACTCCAGCTGTGATGGCAGCTGTGGGAAACTGGGCTCTGCTGGGTCCAGGTGTCTCCTGGGCTGTGTGGGAGCAGCAGGACCTCCTGGCGGCACAGCACTGTCCAGGACACGCTGAAGAGGCTTATTTCAGTTCTAGTCAGCCACAATGCAAATTGAGCATACAGCTCCCAAATGCTAGAGAATAAAGAGGTAGCTTCACTCTTTGGGACAGAGGCCTCCTGGATTGTCTAATCCTTTTCTGGGGGTGAAAAAAATGTTAGTAATGGAGTGGACTGAACAAAATTCATTTTCTAGCAAGTTTTTGCTGGAATGTCTGTGCTAGGCACCCCTAGCATCACCTACAGGAAAGCACCTTGTCTATCTCCTACTAGTGAGTAAAGTACAAACATTTCCAGTGCTGTACATGCACTAGTATTAGTGAAAAATGACAGACAAAAAATAATTCGGTATTCCATTGTGAGTATTCATAGCAAGGGTTCTCTGATAACACTTAGGCTCTTCAATGAATTTAATCTTCAAAGGCTGATATGCAATTAAACTACAACCAGCTTTCAAATGACTGCCCTAAATGAAGCAGCTAGTGCAATCTTTAGGCACAAAAAGAAATGATCTAATCTTATAAGGTACCAAACACCAAGTATTTTCATTGCGTGCACCAAGAAATAAGAACATGGCAGTTCTGCAAACATATGTTGCTTAAACTAGGAATTACATTTATATATTAGGGTTTAGGTATTTACTCATGTTGCCTATGTCAGTAACAGAATGGGTTATTCAGAGTAGAAGAATAACAAGAATCTGATGTTTCTCTGCAGATTAAGAGTCTTTGCTTACTTTCCATATTTTTTCGAGGTTGAATCAAGAAAAAAATAGACCATTCAGTTTTATGTTTGCTTTTGAAGTTAGTCGTGGGCAATAACAGGCCAAGACTCTTAGACAGGCAGGGATTTGTTTCTCTGATAAGTGTGCAAATGCTTGATAGGGTAGAATGAATGCAAATGTATCAAAATGTAGCCATAAGCCCTTTTCACTGATGATAAGGAACAATACTTGGAAGGGAGATTTACTGTCTGCCACAAGTTCCCAATTATTTCCTTAATATTTTAAATTTTTTAAAAGGTACAATATTGGAGGCTCCACCACTTCCATAGGAATCCTATGCTCATACTTCTTTGATGAAGGACACCAAATACTCTTGGATAAAGTTTACAACAGACCCAGTGACTCAGTAAAGGAAATATGGACACAGACACAGCTTAAAGGTAAAATGACAATTTCTTTTCAGAGTAGCTTTTCACTCCTGATGTCCCTCCTTGTGTATTTTAAAGTGAGCCATTAGACACCATAACTAATTTGGTAAAAGCGCTTGCCATGATTAGCTCAAGCTGTGTAGAGAATGTAAAAACAAAAATGTGCCTTTCAGCCATGTTCCTCGATGCTGTCTATAAATAACAGTTTATCATTTCTAGGAATGTGGTATTAGGCACAGAGGTTTGTAAACTGGTCTCCAGAAGCTTAGCTGAATACTCTGTACAGCAGCTGTAACTTGATGCTTTTATAAGTTGCCAAAATAAAAATAAATCAGGTGCTGCCTAGACCTCTAATATCTCTTCCAATACTCACACACGTAGCTTCTCACTTCCTACCTGTGTAATCCACTATTTCAGTAGATTAAAACACCCACAATAGCCCAGTTTGTCCAGAGAACACAAGAGAGAAAGAAAAGCATGAAATTTTGCATATCTGAGTGAGTTTGGAGCATTTGGCAATGTATCACATACACATCCACACACCCACACACACCCCACACACCCTGCCCCACTGTTAATGAAAGTTGAAAGGATGCTACAACATGCAAAGACAGAGCCCTTCAGTGCTCATAAAGTGCAGTTAGAGTGCTGAGAAGTCTTAAACATAGTTTTCAATTCTTTTCCCCTTTAAAGCTAAGACAGTATCAAAAAGATATCACATTAATGTCTGCAATTATTGGCTTGGAATATGCTGAAATGGTTAAACTTTGTCACAGGGTGCAGGGTCCATCTATTTTCCCAGGCAGTCAGAGGTGGGCTGTGCTAAGGGATATGATTACTATGGACACATTCCAGTTCCCATCAAACAGAACAGGCAGACTCGTATTAACTTCAAAGGAGCTGGATCTGGTCCTGTAATATATTTATCTCTACTGTGAAAAGGGTCTTCTAATGGATAGTACTTCTATAGTGAAATGAGAAGAACAAAGATGGTGTGAAAATTAATTATTGGCCCCTCTCTTACAGTTTAGTGTGAGAATTATATGTCATACAGTAAGTTCCTTAAAGAACAATTTTAGAGCAGTTTAGAGTAGTTTTCACGTTATCAGGTCCCAGTTATGACACACTGGCCATTTTTAAAAGGAACTAAGATCTCAAAAAACGTCTAGTGTGTTTAGATATATTGAAAATAAGATGCAAAACCCTCCTACTCCTGTCAACTGGTTTATGTAAGAAAATGAAATAACTTGGCAGAGATCCTATTAATAAAGCAGCATTTATTAAAGGGTTTGGGACAAAGGCCATGCAACAGCTTCCATTTATAGTCAGTAAAAAGCCTGTGGGAAACCACTATAATTAAAATTTCATAAAGTGCTGCCTGCATGGTTTGCAGGCCAAGCTCTTTATGACAGACATGTTCCTAGAGCAAGAATGAGAGTGAAACTGAAGATGCTGCTGGCTGAGCTTTGAGTATTCCTGTTGGAGCAGTGGAAAATGTCACTTTCTTCACCTACCTATCCCACTACTTTGATGGGATCTAGAGCTCCTGTAAAAGTCAAAGCCACTGAAGAGCCAGCAGTGGTAACCATGAGCTGGCCTCCCATCTGCTGGAGTTTATAACCAGAAACTGATGGCACAAGAGCATCACATAGAGTGACAGTCCATTTTACAGTATAGAGGCTGAGTTAGTGTAAAAAGTGCTTTAATACCATCATAGGTACAAAGCAAATTTCCAGACTTCTTTGGTTGTTATTAACAGGTAAGGAATGAAGTATGTTGTATCATGGCTTCTCTTGCTCCACCATGCAAATAAATCTCTGAAAATGGATGCGTTTCTGATACTTTTTGTCCTATCCGGCAGGGGAGAGGTATGGCTCTCATAAGGGGCTAATAATCCTTACCAGTGCTGTGACAGCTGGGGCTGCTGAAGAGTTTGTATACATACTGAAGAGACTGGGCAGAGCTCTCATCATTGGGGAACAGACCAGTGGTGGCTGCCATTCCCCAGAGACATATCAAGTAGATGATACCAACTTCTACATCATCATTCCCACCTCCAGATCAGTCATCTCTGCAGAGAGCACTTCCTGGGAAGGGAAAGGGGTACCTCCTCACGTAGAAACACCAGCTGAAACCGCACTCATCAAAGCAAAGGAGATGTTCAGTGCTCACCTGCACAGCTCTAGATAGCCCAGTGGGGAAATGTGCACCTAGTTATTAGGGAAAGCAAGCTACCTTCCCAAATGTANCCTAGAAAGTATCCTATTTCAATCTCTATGGTCAGTGATTGGTTCTCTGTACATAACCCAAAGTGACTCCCTTTTCAACGTGTTGACTTCTTTACCCTGTTCTGTGGAATCCAGCTCTGTCTGGGCACAGTTGAGATACTTGGACAATTCACTGGGGTTTCTGGATTCCTCTCCTGTGGTCAAATGTAAATGTTAGTTGTTGCAGTGTCTGTTTTTTAAGATTTAGTTCCAAATAATAGATTTACTTCGGTCCCTTAGAAAACCTCTGTTGTCAGTATTGAAGGCATGTGAACCACCTCAAAGTTTTTATGCAAAGATAGAAAAGGCACCTCTGCTCCTTTAGAAATTGTGTATATTTCTATTTATACATCCAAAGAAGAATTAACAGTCGTCAGGAGAGTCTGTTTTTCAAACTGCAAGAGCTAAATTAAGTCTCTTCTCCATTTCATCATTTAACTGTACCAAAAATAACCATTCCCAGTTTGTCACAGTTGCCCAGGGTCTTGGCATTAGGTACATGCCTGCTTCTCCCCTAGTATTTGGCAGAGGGAGGAAGAATGAGCAGGAGAAAGGCAGCATATTGACTCTTTCACCCAGTGCTCTGATCAACAGACTCAGGGAAAAGAATCC